>PVJO010002488.1:110000-142576 GCA_004026905.1 Hystrix cristata | reverse complement strand
TCCCCCCAGGGGTAGCCTCAAGAAAAGAAGACCGAGCACAACCTCTTGGGTCCTGGCTTGAAGGGAGTTACATGAAGAATTAGGTAATTGAGCAGTAGATGCACAAACAGAAGTGCTCAATATATTACAGAACAGAGACATGTTTCAAAGGGTAGCATCCATGGGCTGGGGATTTAGCTCAGTGATTAGAGTGCTTGCCTTGCAAGCACAAGGCCCTGAGTTCGATCCCCAGCACCACCAAAAAAAAAAAAAAAAAAAAAAAGGGTAGCATCCAGAAGAGGAAAAGTAATACAGATGGAACACAAAGTACACATGAAAGAAGAGTTACCCGGATGGCATTTTTACATGTACGCAACACAATTAGGATGAAGCTGTTATTGAGAATGGCAACAAGCTCGATTGCATATGGAAATTTAAGATTTACTCTACCTACTTGACCTATTGTACTTCATCTTTCTATACAGTTTTTCAAAACACTTTTTCCATACATTAATTCACTTGTCGCCCTTAAAAATCCTTAGAGGTAAGCAGAGCCATTATTAATGTCCTCTGGTTATTTAACTCCATTATCACTTTTCTTTCATTTTCTTTATTCCTTCTTTCCTTTCTCCAGTGCCTTCCAAGTTTTCTGTCTCTCCTTCCATTTCCCGACCTTCCTCTCCTACTTCCTTGCTTATGTGCATCTTTCCTTTCTAAAGTTCACTTCCTCCTGGTGGGTAAAGATCTGTGTCTTCTGTGCCTGGTATTATTCTTGGAAAACAATTTCAGGACACCTTCAGTGGATACACAATTCATGCTCATGATTCAAATGAGAGAATTGAAGAAATGATGAAATATGGGACCATAAGAAAATTTAAGCAAACATGATCCTTATACTACGCAAAACAAATAGCAATATCGAACCAGTTTCAGAGAAAGAAGATGGAATGAATCAATGACTAGAAAATCACAAAAGAAATTTAATTAAAAATAAAATAGATGGCAATATATCCAAATGATAGTACCAGCAGAGATTAAGGAAAAGAGACAAACATCTGTCATGGTTCAAGTAGAACTGAAAAAAGAACTTTGAAATCGAGCATCAAAATTGCATTAGAGTAGGAAGAAAAGTTTCCATAGATGAGGATACGCATTGACATAAACCACTCCATTAAATGGAGGTGAAAAATTAAAGTAACATTTATATAATAGTAATAAGAATAATTTTGAAATATGACACCTAGACTGTCTTAAACTCTTTTACAGTGAGCTCATTTAATTTTTCAAATAACTCAGCGGAGTGGATCCTATTAATTCTTCTACTTTTACAGTGAATAACTTGAGGCACATTAATTCAGTGGTGGAGCACGTAAGATATGCAGAATTCTGACTCTGAAGCATCCTGTCTGAACCAGGAAGTGAGGGTACCACTGTATAAATGACATTCATGATTTAAATGGAAAGAAAACAAATGACAAAAAACACAAGTTAAGAGAGAAATACCTCAATCTGAAAAATAGTATGAGCCACAGTGAACAGCCCATATTATACTTAACGCTGGAATAGTAGAACCATTCACATCAAAACTCACTGACAAAAGATGGAGAAGCTGCCTGTTAAGCAATCTGTCAGAGTTATTGTAATAATATGAGAAAAATGTGAAAGAAATAAGTATTAAAGTGGAAAACACAGGTGGGTCATAACTGAAGAGACTATGACTATTTACCAAGAATATAAGGAAAAATAGAAAAGCTCCAATGGTGAGAATAATATAATGAAGAAGGTGATGATGAGATACAGGTAAATATTGTAAAAGCAGTATACTTTCTTATAAAATGAATCGGTTAGAGGCTATAATGAAAACAAAGCCATTCATAATAGTAATAAAAACATACTCTATCGAGGAATAACGTTAGTTAGAAATAAGCAATGTCTATGTGAATAAAACAACAAAATAAAACTATCAGATAACTTAAAAATATACTTAAATAGAAAGTAGAGATGTATTTCTGATAGAAAAATTCAATGTTATAAAGGCGTATCTTTTTCTAAATATATCTACAAATGAAGTACAACTCAAATCAAAATTCCAAGAGGATATTTAATATAATTAATGGCACTTCACAAAGCTATCTCAGAAAATATATAAACTATACTCAAGAAATTTTAGAATATAAGAGCAAAAATGGTACTGTATTTTATAGGAAGGGAAATATACTACATACTAACAAATACAACTCAGTAGTTCTTGCAAATAATAGACAAGTCAATCAGACAAGAAAATCAACAAAGGAACATTAGAGTTAAACCAGACCATTGGACAAAAGTGTTTAACAGGTATCTACAGAGAGATCGTCCAACAGCAGCAGAGTACACGTTTTTCTCAACAGCACACAGAACTTTTTCTAAAATAGACCATATCTTTGGCCATAAAGTGTGCTTACATAAATACAAAAGAATCAAAATAATCCTCTAGATACTGTCAGATCATAGCAGAACGAAGCTATAAATCAAAATTTAAAGAAGCCACAGAAACTATGCAAACAGGTGGAAATTAAATAATATATTATTGAATAATCAATGAATCACAGAAAAAATCAGGGAAGAAATCAAAAAATTCCTAGAATCAAGTGACAATGGAAATGCAATGCACTTAAACCTCTAGGGCACAATGAAACCACTTCCAAGAGGCAAGGAAGTTTATAATTTTAAATGTAGACATAAAAAATTAAGTCATCCCAAATAAATAACCTAATGATGCATCTTAAAGTCCTAGAAAGGCATGAACAATCCAAATCTGAAACTAATAGAAGGAAAGAAATTATAAAGATCAGAAAGGAAAAGAATGAAACTCAGACAGAAATAAAGGAATACAATGACCAGTGAATCAGAGTGAGTTCTTCTAAAGGACAGGAAGATTTAGAGATGGTGCGGAGGGGAGAGAGGAGAGAGGAAGAAGTATAAAGGATCAAGGTGTGAAATGTGTATGCACCAATTATCCCATGAAGAATGTGTTTATTATGTACGGAAAACACATACTAAAAAATTGGGAAGATTTAAAATGCATTTTGTATTACCTACTATCACTATTATTTAATAAATGAACAGGATATTTAATCAGGGAAATGTTTTCCTCTAGAAGGTGGGAGGTGAAGGGAAGCTCATCTCACTTCTGGCCGGTGCCTGCCTCAGCTTCACTTGCAGCTTTGAGCACATTCCACTGAGTGGTGGCCTCACAGGCTTCCACATGAATACCCCGCCTACTCTTCCAAATTCTGCCACCTCCAACTCTGAAGGGTTCTCTTCACCAAAGACACACTCACATATCTTGAAGGTTTGAAGGCCTTAAATACCTAGCTTGATTTTTTATGTGAATGACATGGAATAAAACTCTCCCATACTCTTACTAGTTAGGGGACATATGGAAGATATCTGAGGTGTTTGGCAAAGTTCTATACAAGGGTATGTGCCGTAAAATTTATTAAGCGAAGGGAGCCAGCAGTCAATAGTAAAGCACATGCTTACCATGTACGGGCTCTGAGTCTGAGCCCCCGCAACTCCCACCTAATACATCAAGATGTATATTTATATCATGTATTTTTATGTATATGCTATATTTAGCATAAAAGATTCATTGTTCTTTTTTTTTTTTTCCTTAGTGACTGGTAATTAGATTACACCCATCAAATATATAAAAGTCCACAAGTTCATAGTGACACTTAAAAAAGAAAATCTTTTAAAAAAAGAAACTTCAGTAGTCACTTTTGGAGATTACTAGGGAACAGATTCTTTATTCTGAAAAATATTCAAGAGAAAGAAATTTAATGAAACAGGACCAAAACTTCCCTTTAATTTTTGCCTCAGAGGCATAGACCTGGCCCATGTAGTGTGGCTGAAAGAGACAGGAATGATTGATTAATTCAGCCCATCCACTTCCTTATGACTCCATGGATTACAGGACAAACGATAGAGACCCTGACAGCACTAGGGGTATGCCCTTGATGAGCTCTGGGGGCCAGGGAGGGCCACACCAATGGGTTAAGCTGACTTTTCCTCAATAGCGATGACAGATCTTATAAAGCAAAAGGAGGAAATGGAATAAGCAACAAGGATAAAAGATAAGAGCTCAACTTTACATCAGCTTTATTCAGAGAGAACTTAGATCAGAGAGATTTCTACACTGGACGTATCTACCATCAGGTAACAAGATTGTCCAAAATGATAGAGAGGCATCCATAGGAAACCAGTATTATCTGGTTATAAAATGTCATTTCAGGATCTTCATCTTTAATATCACTAATATATAAAACTGGTGTCACCAAAATGATAATGTCAGCTGTTGATAAAATAACCATGATGAAACCATCAGTAACAATAATGACTCTCAGACGTGTGCAGCTCTCTGAGCCAGGTCCTGTGTTACAGGCCTTGTTGAATTCTGCCAAACACCAGTTCTTATCCCTACTTCCCATTTTAAGAGGCAATTGGTTACTAGAGACAGGTTAAGTGACTTATTAACAAATGTCGCTTGTAGATTTTAACTGTGTGTCTGGCTCCAATATGTTGATAAACACCAGGACATTCTCTGTCTCTCTCTGTCTCTCTGCCCCCGCCCCCGCCTCCCATGACATCTTCAGGAACAAGTTTCAAATTATCAGAAAACCTGTGGCATTTAATTTCCAATGATAGAAAATAATTTCTTTAGAGTACGGGGCGGCACATAATCAGTATTTGCCTCATGCCATCAACCTCATTCTCACAATGGTGAGGTTACGTGACAGGGATAAACGTGATGGCTTAGAAAACAAAGCTATACTCCAATATTTTAAAAAAAAAAGTCTGATGAAAAGTATGTTTAATTTAAGTCTTGGGAACCAACTTGCCCAAAAATGACTTTTGCGAGTCACATACAGTATTTCAATCCGTCATTTTGTATTGACCTTCACAAGACTAAAATATATTGCGCTAGACCCGTGAAGCTTACGAGAATGATATTAAAGTTGGTAATATTTTTCAATCTTATTTTATATCCGCTTCAATTTTTACTCCACTATGTACAGTTCTTGAAAGAAATGATATTATGGAACATTCTTAGGTACCTACTAGTTTTCTTGTTAATTAGATTTTATTGAAGTTAATTCAATAAATCACTGTAAACGTAGAAGGTTTATTTAGAGGAAAGGCACAGATTATATATTCAGATGGATAGTTCCCTCAATATTTCGATGTTGAGTAGCAGATTTTCTTTTAATGTTTTATGTAAGTATTTTGAAGGCCTAGCACTCAATTTATTAGAGTTTGTGTATGCAAGTTGAATTAGGAATAACTTGCTTTAATTAAATCTTACATCGTTGAGTATAATTCTTCTATAGCCTATTTTGCCTATTTTAATTTTCACCTTTCAATAACCTCATAATAGAAATTAATCTTTTTAATGTGTGGTACCTTTTGGTTTGTTGGCCCATGCAGAACTCAGTTCTGCCTACTTCATATTTTAGTCATTCTCCACTAATGTTGGGAATAATCAATTTGTGAAACAATGACATGTTACTCCAAAAAAAGCATTTAAGCAATATAAATATTATTGCCATCTTTAGAAAATACTAGGATATGTGGTACACAAAATTAGCATCTTCTGGGAAAATGGAAAATTATAAATTATAGCACTTCAGTGTTTCTAACTAAATTTTTTAAAATGTGAAGTGCTTTATACTCTCCAATAAAATAATCAAAATCTTATTTCAAGGACTATTTTTTCCATTTAACAGATTTACTGAACTACATTATCATTTATTAAAATAATCAAACTCTTCTTTGGAGGACTTTTTTTTTCATTTTAACAGATTAACTGAACTACATTATCATCTATTTCTAAACAAAGTAAAACAAAGGGAAACCAAAAAATATCTCCTAGATAAAAATGGATGCAGAATACACATCTCATATTTTTGCCACCCAAAAATGGCTAAGATAAAACTAAAGTGGTTTTTGTTTTGTTTTGTTTTGATTTGTGGCATTCCCTAGGAAGAGAAAAACAGAGAAGACAAAAGTAACACAAAATGAAGAAAAACATAAAGCTGTAAAACAGGAACACAGATGGTAATTGACTTCACAGATCTGAGAACACAGAATGTGGAGCTCACTGAAAACCAAGAAGAACTGATCCTGTAGGTGCTGGCTGAGAGTGAAGAGTTAAAGAAGTTCAGTTGACAGGTGTTTAAAAAGCACTTTGAGTTCCAGGTTGCCTTTGTTCTCTGAAGCTCCCCTTAACTAATCCTCACATGCACTGAAAAATTATTTTCTAAAGAGGATAAAACAGAGAGCCTTTCCTTCATCTGAGAAATAGCAAACTCAAGTTGGGAGATCACATGACCATCAGTAGGATGGACCTGAAGACACACAAAAGTCTTCTGTGGGAAGTAAAGCTCTGGAAACTGGGCATTTACCTCTAGAAGATCCTCTGGGAAATCAGCAGAAAGAATAATACTCAGTTCACCAGTGAAGAGACTCTGAAAGATCTGGCTGTAGAATGAAGTGCAAACTCCATCCATATACCTAGAACTCCCAATCTCCTGTTTAATCTTCCTTTTTTTAATGTGTGTGCAGATGCCCAAAGCTTATCTGACATGTTACAAAATTGGTTTTTATGTGAAAACTAGACATTTAAGTACAAAGATAAAGTTCTAGTTGAAAGAAGATTATGAGGGAAAAAATGTCAAATAACAGCCATTAACATCTTCCAGAAGACAAAAGAAGACATTGTATCAGGAGCTATGAAAGTTGGAACAAATATAAAAAATAAAATCTCAGAGAAATTTTTAAAATGATATTAGAAATGGAAAACAATATACAGAAAGCAAAAGGCAGATAATTAATGAATCATTAATTCAAAAAAATAGCTGGAATTTAAGGACATGTATTGTAATATTTTTGTTTTGTTTTTTTGAGATGGGGCTCGAACGCGGGGCCTTATGCTTGCAAGGCAAGCACTCTTAACTGCTGAGCTAAGTCCCCAGCCTGTATTGTCATTTTAAAGGGGCCTCCCGAGTACCCAGAAAAGTGTATGAAAACCAACTTTGACCAGTACACGTTAGAGAAAAAGAGTATCGTGTAAGTAAACAGTAAACTGTGTGTCTAAAAACAGGAAAATATTCAGAGTGTAAACTCTCTCCATCTTTTTAGAGCCAGTTATTGGGGAATGGGCCACACATGGGTGAGAGAAAAATGAAGTATACAAAAAAGAGGAGACCCAGGACAGGAGAAAGCTGAAGCAGCTCACAGCAGCACAGTTGTAAAGCAGAAGCCAAGCTGCCAGGCGATTACTAGAGAGGGATACAGAGCAGAAGGCTCTGCAAAGACTCACAGAATGTCTCCATAGAGAAACTGATGGACCTAAAGGTCTCAGCATTCAAAATTGTAGAAAGTTTAGTAAAGATTTGGTAGTGACTAACTAGAACACTAATTACAAGAAGAAAAACATAAACAATGCAATTTTCAGCACTAGGAACAATGGAAATTGACCAAAACAATAATCGTTTACTCCCTACACCAGCCCTAAGTAGGATTTACTGGTAATAGTATACACTTAATAGTCATTCAACAAACATTGCAATATAACTGTCTTCAGAAAATAAGGCCATGGAGATAATTGAGGACAGGCATAGTGAAATGAAAGAAGTCTTCTTGGAATGTCAATAGATAATGTGCAAAACTAAATAATGCTAATATTAAGAAGAGTAAAGTAACTAGTATGTTACAGATAATAAAGTGAAATCTGAAAGGATACAAGTTAAAGTCTGAAATTATCTTACTTCAGGAAAAGGGAAATAGGGTGGGGGCAGAATCAGGGATGGATATTCTTCATAATATTTCATAAATAAATGTTTAAAACTATGGTTGGTATAATTATAGTACATACAATCAAAAGTATTTAAATAGGAGACCAAGATAGACAATCCAAAATTGACTCTGTAGAGCATCAGCAAAGTTCAAGTCATTCAGCATATTTCATAAGCAATACTCTCATCCTATCAGGAACTCAATACGTGCTTTCTATCAAATATGATAATTTTCCTCAGTGATACACAAATACACATCTAACATCACATATAGTGTTAGCAAATGTTTAGCTGTTACAGTGAAAAAGAACATAGAAGCTAAGTTCAGCAAACTTAATGTTGTTAGTACAGAGTGGTCATCAATTTGTGATTGAAATATGTAAAAAGAAACAGTTTGAGTTTTTAAGAATAAGAAATCATAAGACAAAGCTACATTAATTAAAATCACTTAACATTAGAAAGTCCATAACTATGTTAGATTTTAATCAAATGATGTAAAACAATGAGCACTGAACTGCATCCATTTATGCATTTAATTCAATAAATAGATGAGGGGCTGTTCATCAGATGTTTAACAAGTAGCGACGCAGAGGTGAAAGACATAATCAAGGTGTCCACCTCTTAGGTCTGTTCATACAATCAGAATGAAAGTCTAGACTTCTCAGAAACCTTTAAAGATTTCCATATCTATATTTTTAAACTCTCTTTACCTAACAGCATCATCAAATTAAGGCCATAAGATCCATGGCATTCAATGTAAAAATAAATCTCTTTTAATTTAGAAACAGCTCATTAGATAGAGAATAGGAAAAATGTAGGCAGATCTGTATGTATGAAAAGACTTCTTTCCCAAGTATTCTTAAAATAGCTTACCTGGAACCTAGAATTCATTTTCCTCAGAATGTAATACTCAACTGAGAACAACTAATGTCTGAAGGTGAATTTGTTCGTTGCTCTTGGGCACATACGACTTACCTATTTTGTGTTGCCAACACTCCTGCACGTGTTTGCACAGGCAGGTGTCAGGTTTTGTGTGATAAAAAATAATAGTATAGTCAACTGGAGTGTTTAGAAATGTTTCTTCTTGCTAGTTTCTAAACACACAGGATACTAACACTATAGACATGAGCCAAAAGATTTAACAGTAAGCTTACATTCCAGAATAAAAAGTTGACATTTGACGGTATATCATTCTCATCAATATTTTTGGGCGAACTGAATTATGTGCTTGGAGTAGAAGCTGTACGCATTAAATCTTATTGCTATGAATGATTTGCTTCAAGATAAAATGATAAAAATTAAAAATTTTGATGTAAAAATCAGCTTAACATGAAATAATAAAAGATTTTTGAGAGAAAAAATATGTTCTGCAGCTATTAATTTGGAACCAATAAAAGTTTTTAAATAATCTAATGTGCAAAAGCTCTTTCTTGGGCACAGTATTCTAAAAGTGTATTTTTCTCATTTTCAAGAAAAGGAACTTTTTCATAAATGCCTTTTTCTAAAATGTGGAAGAACAATTTCCGTTGCAAAGTAGGTTGTGCAGACCCTCTGCGCTCTTACCTAAATTATTAATTCGGTTAATCAGTGCATCCCTTTCACAGATATTCTAAAGGGAGACTGGTCCCACTCCCTGTCCAAAATTCCAGGTGATATTAATTAGCAAATTTTTATTTTTAAAATGAAAGTAGTATTAAACCCAGTCAACAGTCAATTCTTATATAAGATATGCCAAATGATGCAAACTATTTATGACAAAAGCTCATGTAGGCTATTGGCGTTTCCACAAAGGAATTAGATCTATAGCTTACTTGATACAGAATCTGTATTGTGTAGTGGAACAAAGTCCACCCCCACCTCCAAAATCCACCTCAAAAAAATTTTAGGGTGCAAAACTAGGACACCTGTCTTAAGTCCTTTGATACACTGTTTCAGTTCATTTCTTGGGAGAAGTCTTCTGGTTGTTGCTTTTTTAATCAAAGCTATTTTGCTAAATTGCTTTCCAAGCCGACCTCCGAATATTAGCAGTCCAATCTGGTTCTGGCTTTGTCGAAATCTGAATATTAACAGTCATAGTTTTACAGCCGGAGTAATGTGTGAGTAATGTGTTCCAACTCCCACAACTCAGCGTCCTTTTTTCCTTCCTCAGCTGGCCCTGGCCCTTAGAATGTTTGCGTGGTGTCACTGTGAATGTGCTCGGAGCAGAGTTATACGGCATCATTTGGAGAAACATTGCATTAATAACCAGAGTTCAAGGGCAAAGGATATAAACGGAGCAAATTACAAGTCTGAACAGATATATAGCTTTTGCTAAAAGGGATATGGGCTGCTACTTTATTTACTGGGTACTGGTGCTCTTGTGGATGGTGCCAGAACAGAGGAAGGCGTTTTTAAACGACCACATCACAGCTTAAGAAAACAATGCACATTTTCAGACTTGAAAGAAAACTAGTGTAAAGATCAATGATTCTGAGTTTCCTAACGAAAGAATGTGATTTACTGTAACACACCTTAAGCTTCTAGGGTAATTTCATAGATGATAATAGCATTTTCTGTGCCACCACGGAGGGAAAGCAAACGCTTGCTAGAAACCTCAATTCAAAGGACCATTTCAAACTGCACCTTGGCCCAATTTTGTCAGGGATTAATTGCTGTGCTTATTGTAACTGTTTTAGCCAATGTTTCCACCTTACTTCAAAATTAACATCATGAAAGAATCATTTGGGAACATGCTATATTTTATTTTTATATGTTGATTTCTGAGCTACCTCAAAAACTATAAGACAATGAGAAATTCCAAAATGAAAGCAAAGTCTATTTTAAAAGGGAACCAAAAGAGTAACTTTATTAGTAACTAAAGAAAATGAATATCAGATAGGGAATCGTTTCAATTTGCTACATTAGCAAATACTTTTATTAATATAATCTCAACTAACACTGGACATACCTTAAAATATTATATATACTTCACATACATATTACTTTTCACAATGCATACATATGCCAAAATGTTACGTTGTAGACCTTGAGTATATACAATATTTATATACTCAATTTTACCCTTAATCATGCTGAAAAAGTGTGATATAATACTCTTCTATTGGCAAGATAGAATGCCACAACTTTTTGTTTGTAAAGTACCTGGAAAACTTTTAAGAACTATCAATATATTTCAGAAACCATGGATCTATTATTGCACTTTAAAAATTATATGAAAGTAATCATTTAAAACACAGAAATTTTGCCCTAAGATGATCTTTAATATATTGTTTATTTTTACTGACGTGTAGGAGCAATTTAAGTATCCAACACTACAGAAGTGGTTAAGTAAATTACATGTTCACTGAAAGATTATGCAGTTATTAAAATCAATTAATACAGCTGTTATCAAATAATGCTGAAAAACACTTCTGACATTTTATATGAAGAATCCGTGAGATTCAGATGTCCTCTTTTATAAGTACTGAAACATACATGAATTTAATTGAAGTGTGCATTTTTTGTGTATTGTTAGCCCGATAGGATTATTAGATTTCTTTAATCTTTTTTCTTTCTAAACTTACTGTTATATTATTAAAATATGATGTTGGAGAGAGAAATACATACACACATTTTCAACCACAGTTAGGTAACGTGCAGCTTTTTGATGTTTCGGTCTTACTGCTCTCTTAAAGGTGGCTTCAGTTCTTGTGTGGTGTTAGCGATCAGGGTGGAGGGGCAGTGGGTATTTTAAAGCATAACCAGACAGAATAATGTCACATTTTCCTCATACGAAAATATCCAACTGTTTCTCTAAACTATTTTGCTCTCAGAGGCCAATGAATCAACACACAAGCAGAACCGGCTTTTCCCTTGACATGAGATGTATTACCTTCAGCAGGAGAAATGCTTGCTGTGAATGGACCTGTCCTTCAGTTGCCAAAGAAACCAAGAGACAGAATAGCTCACTGCCAGCCCCATTTCTACGGCGGTTCATGACATATTTTCTCCTGCTATCTGTCTGTCTGTCTCAATCCCTTCTCTCAGCCTAATGAGTTTTAAAAAGGACACCTCTTAAATGGAATTGCCTAAAGCTATGTGCTCTCATCTTTTTGCAAGGACAAACAAAACATATTCAGATTGCTCATGACTTTTAATCATGTAGGAAAATATTACACACTCTAATGTGCCAAATGTATACCTAGAGCAGTTCCTCCTATTTTATCTTACTCTATTTGAGAAAAGTTTCATTAGCATGTAATAGGCAATTGTTTTATATTTTATCCTGCTTAGAATATCTAAATTATAGCCTCCCTCTCTTTTAACCAAATTTCTTTTTTTTTTAATAAAACAACATTATTAAACTAAAAGTTTGCCTACCACACAATTTACAAACTCAAAATGTTAAGATTCAATAGATTTTAGCACATTGACAGACCTGTACAACTACAACCACAATTAAATTTATTTTTGTTACCCCAAATCAAAGCACTCCAAGTACTAGCTATCATCTCCCAATCCCTCCTGCCTAAATCCAGGCAACTGCTGAACTACTCTCTACTTTCATAGATTTTCCCTATTCTGGGAATTTTTTTTTTCTTCAAAATAGCCCATGCTCATAATAACAATTTTTAGTCAATTTTCTATGGTTTTAATACTGCCTGAAAAAAATAGAAATTGTCATCTCCGCAGGTATGATATATTATTTCTCGGATTAGGAAGGGCATCATTCATATTAATGACAAAGACTTCTAAACTGTTTGCAATTCGAGAAGAGGGGGCTGGTGGATGGTTCGATGGCGAAATGATTTGTCAAACATCAGTCGGAAATTATGCGGGGCTCCTTTCCTCTCTACTTTCCCATAGTGCGTTTTCCTTTCTCCCACAGAGATATAATAGAAACTAATCTTCAAAATCTAAACATTCCAAGCCCGATCCTTTTGTGCAGGCATCCCGCCCCCTGCGCTGGGCACCGCGCAGCGCCAGCGCGCTCGGATTTGCAGCGCGGGCGCCCCGCGGCTCGGACCCGGGCCGCCGACAGCCCATCCATCATCGCCCCTCCCGCGGCAGCCGCGGCCAATCGCGCGCCAGGTGGGGCCGCACCTGCGGGACCCGCGCGGCTTCCCGTGCTCCCCGCGCCGCGCCTTGAGGGCTGGCGGTGCTCTTGCGAGCCACTGCGTTCGCCGAGACCAGAACGCGACAGGTATGCTGGGTGACAGGGGCCATGTTTGCGCTGAGCCGCGGCTGGCAGCCAGGGGGTGGGGATGGCAGGACCTTGGGAGCCCAGGTCCTTCCTTCACGCACCAGCCTAGTATGAAAGGGTCTGCGTCCAAGGATGTGGGGGCAAAGGGGCCTCTAAAAAGTGGAGGGATCAAATGCTTACCTTTGGAAGGGAAGAGTAACTGAGAACGTGTTAGTGAGAGAATGTGTGGCCTCTGGTCTGTGGGTCTTCCTGATACTAACCCAGGATGAAGTTTACAAGCCAAGTACTAACCGAAGACCAAGCGACAGTATTAACACACGGCTCAAGATTAAAGAGTCTCCATAGGATGCAAAACGAACCTCAACAAAAAACCTGACCTAGACCCCAAAGGATCGTAAAACCAGACTGTAGCAATTAAAACAAACAAAGAAAACAAAATACAAAAGGAGGGGGGCTCAAGCCGCAGGGACTATTTCCCAAGTAGGCAAACTGTAACACCAACACCTTGTCTTCGTGAGGTTACAGGCGGTTTGGAGTTCCTCAGCTGCTGCCTGGAGGAACAGCTAAGATAAGCCCTGCCCACATGTTACTGATTTTATACTGGGACTCAGTAACTGCCTTTGGTTTAAAGGATCCTGAACATCTACTTTATCATGTAATTTGAGAACAACTGAGGACAAGCAGAATCAGAAGGTCGAGCAGCAACCCCCACCCCCGACATGTTCCAAGAGTGTGTTCGTTAGACTTGATTACACTGGTGTGAGGCCTTGGAAAACAGTCCTGAAGAGGCTTCAGGGTTTCTTGGAAACGAATATTTCTTTAATAAAACACTGGCCACAGCAGCAAGGATCACCCTCAACCCTCTGCCCCTGTTGTGCTTCTGAATTATAAATCATAAAAAAGAGAGAAAAACAGTGGTTCCAATTCCCCTGCCTTTAACAAGTGGGTCTGATAAGGCCAGGAAAGAACACAAATAACCAAGTGAGGAGAAGTGTGCCATACTGCTGCAGAAGAGGAGGGGCACACTTGGGAGTACAGGGCTTCTCTCATCACTCACCGGGATCTTTCTTTTAAATCAAGGGTTTTTTTGGGGGGAAGGGGTATATTTATTTATTTATTTGAAATACTAGTACCTAGATCAATATTCTAATTCCATCAGTGTGAGGTGTTCTCAGAACAAAAGTACTTTGGAAAACTCTACCCACAAATGAAATACACAGCCCTACAGCTGGACAGTCCCATTCTGTTCTGTTTCATGGGATACATGAGTGGGATTCATGGAATGTTATTCTGCTCTGTTTCTAGAGATAGTTATTACTCTCAATCATGCAAATGTACAGATTCCACAATGTCTCTACAGATTCTCTCTCTCGCTCTCTCTCTCTTTTTTTTTTTTTTCTCATTCATATCTCACTCCTGTTAGCATTCTGGTCTATTTATATTGGCTGCTTAAAGTTTATCATTTCTCATTTAAATGCCTCGATGGTAGGCTTTTGGTTTTCTGGTGTTTTTAGTGATGCATTTCTGTATGTTGTTATTTGAATTTGGACGGGTGGAGGGAAAGTGATAGACTCGCTGCGGAATGTTGAAATCTCAGACATTCTCAGAATTTGAAGTCAACAGGGTAGAGTAGTTAACCTGTTCAGTCTGTGGCCTTCGTTCATCTGCTTGGGGCCTTCCTGAGTCACCTTGCATGGATGGCACAAGTCTGGCTGCACAATTTTGTATGAGTGGAACATTCTTCTTCTTTACCAAAGTGGAACTGAAGTTTCTCTTTCCCTTGGCTTTTCTTACTCTCTGTGGCTAGCAGCACCACATTTCTGGATTATGTTATACACTTTTCCTTTAGAGATAGATGATCTGTTCTTTGATTAGACATGCTGACCTTTTACGGGTGTTGATCACTGATTTTGATCTGGGCTGGATAGGAAGCTCTTGACTCTGAACAGTTACTTTGCTGCCAACACCACAGGGAAGTTCAATTTCTGCATCCTCAAAGCCACTGCAGCAGGACTCAATTAGGATATCTCTCGTTATTATTTTTCTTTTATTAAGCAAGCTGCAGCCTCTGCTTTCTAGCTCTAGCTTTTAGTTACAGTAATCAATTTTTCAGTATAACTGGCTGTAATTGCTGGCTTGGATATTGAGCTTTCATAGGGCTTAGACATAGTGTGTTCCTGAGAAGGGTCCTCTCCATACCTCGCCGACAGATGGGTAATAATACCATACATTAATACCTCCACATTGGTTTATGTGTGTTTGACCACAGTGCAAGCATAATTATTTTTGCCCAGTAAAAGCTATTAGAGATCTATTTGGTAGGTTTTACGATCAATAGCTCCTGTGATATTTGTGTAGCAGCCACAGAATAATCAATTGAAGGTCATATAAAGTAAATTACCATCCTCCCATAATGATTCTTTTTTCTAGATGAGAATTGGGTTTTATTATTTCATCAGGAGCCTCTCACGACGCATGCTCTGTCTGTTGCAAAAAGAGATATAAAAGTTGTGAGCGTGTTTTGAGCACAGTATTAATATCCATTACTTGAATTTATGTTATTGGATTATTGAATTAGTGGATTCACACCGGAATTCCTTCAAAACCCTTTCTTATGTACTCAGTGACACAGTTAATAACAGTTGGGAGCGAACAGACACCTTTGCTGCATGGTGGAGTGAGTCGCTTTACAGAAGTCAATCTTTGTAGCTGTCTCTTTAAAGCAAATTTAGAGTTGGTTAAATGTGTTATATTGACAGTATGACCGAGCTTCTCTCTTCAAACCCTTTTGGAGAGTGACTGGTGAACTAAGCAGGAGATGGAGTCAGGAATGCTGAATACTAATGCATCATCCACCGGGCGCTCAAGGTGAAGCTGGGGAAGGGCAGCAGGGGCAGCAATCAGCCCAGACCTGCACTAGAGTCAAGCCTCCAGCTCACCCGAGATGCCTAACCTGGATTTCAGCCTTGCAGCCCAGCCGGAGCTGTGGCCGTGCCTCTATAGCAGATTGCAGTTTGCCAAGTAGAGGCATGCAATCCCCCAACTGTCTTAAAGGGAGCCATTTTCAAAGTTTAGCCTTTCTTTTTGTGGGTGCAATCAGTTGTGCACTGAAAAACTGCAGCCACAGTTGGATAACCGCAGGCACAAGAGGCCACGGGAGGCCTCTTTGCTCCAAATTTTGTACCTGCAACTAATTGCACTTACAGCAAATGGGAGTGTGGTAGAAGCTTTTTTAAAAATTTGGGCCAGTAAATTCTCCATGGAGGAAATAGGCAAGGAAAGAGACAATTACTCACTTTCTTAAAGACAAAGGCAAATAGAGACATCCTTTCTTCATACACCAGATCTGGTCTGTAGGGCGCAGTCTGGGAGCCAAGTACCAGACACAAGTGCCCTTGATATTTTGGGACACTGCCTGGGATGAGGGGCTGCTTTGCCAATAAAGAAGAAATAATCTGCCGAAAAGTACGCTCCAGAAGATGTTAGCCAGGTTTCGACTCTCCATCTGGTGATAAACTGATGAAGCTGATGAAGTGTTTTAGAATGAATGGCAAAAGAGACTTTCTTTTTCTTCAGAGAAATTGACATTCTTGTTACTTCTCATTTGCTTTGCAGCTAGCTAATGAAAAAATTTAAAACAGTAGACCCTCTAGATTTTAATGACTGGAAAATCAGAAAGCATATTTATTTATATATATGGAAACATTTATATAAATTATACACATATCTATATACACATATATGCATAACCATACACACACGCACACTTTTTTTTTTTTTTTGGTTCCCGGGGATCAAACTCAGGGCTTTGTGCTTGCTAGAGAGCATTCTAACCACTGAGCTAAATCCCCAGCCCCTATTTTGTATTTTTTAATGAGCCAAGGAAAACAGTAGTTTTGAATTTTAAGGGCTACAAAGGTGACCTGGGTCACTCCTAATTCCCAGAGGCTAGTCATCTGCCTGAAGAGGAGTTATGAGGCTCAGACTTTGGAGACCCTACTCTACCATCTCCTCTGTAAACAGTGGTGATAAGCAAATTGAGATGGAATCAAAGAAATTATTTTCTACTTTTTGTGCATGACCACAAATTAAGCTATGTTCAGGAAGTTAGATATCAAATACAAAATAACATTGGCAAATTGAGTTACTGTTCTTCTGGGAACAGTTTGAAATGTAATTGTATCCCAGTGATAAATGTCATTACTAAACACAATAGGATAAGGTCTTGGTAATCTTGCAGGTCCTAGGAGTAGCAAAGTAGTAGTTAAAGACTAAAGAAATCCAGACAGACATATAGAGTAATGGCATAGAACAAAGAGCACAAAAATAAATACAGGCAAACACTGTCAACTAAGTGAGGCTGCTGAGAATACGCACTGGGTGAAGAACAGTCTCTTCAGATGGCATTGGGAGATCTGGGTATACAGAAAGAATTGAATCAGACACTTGTCTTACACCACACACAAAATCAGTGCAAAGCAGGTTAAAGACCTGAAATGGTAAAACCTCTAGAAGGAGAGCAGAAAAAGTGTCATGCCAATGGCTTGGCAATGATTTTTTTGAACAAGAGTCCAAAAGCAAAAATGGATAAATAATCTTCCATCAAAATACAAAAACTTCTGCACTGCAAAGGAAACAACAGAATGCAAAGGGAGCCTATGCAGTGGGAGAAAAGACTTACAAACCATTTGTCAAATAGGGTATGGATTTCAAAAATGCAAAATGTACTTCCGCAACTCAATAATGAAAGAACCAATTTTTAAAATAAATTAGACATGAGTAGACATTCTTCTGAAGAACATACACACATATCCAATAGATATGTGAGATTATATCCAGTGTCACTAATTATCAGGGAAATGCAAATCAAATGTGCAATGAGAGGATGGTACACAGTTAAGACGCCTGTCACTGCCATTTATCCGTTGCCCTCCCACCCCAGCAATGACAAGTGTTGGCAAGGATGGGGAGAAACTGGAATTCTTGTGTGCTGTTAACATCCTGCTATTAAGGGAAAAAGTTCAGTCTAAACTAGGTGAAAACAAATGCCATCATTCATATGAAAACATGTTCAGTGTTGTTTCTTGAATTTTATATTTATAACCCAATTATGAAGCAAACATATGAGAGAACCTAACAATTTCTTTTAGTGTTTTCCTATAGAAAAAGTATTCCAAATTTCCAGTTATGATTTATACACATGTTGTAATAAAGTCAGTAAAAGAGCAAAAGAGGGGTCTGCTGGCCTTTACCTGTCTTATTTGTTCTTATCTAGAATATATTGACATGGGAATCTAGTTTCCCTTGCCAAATCCCTTCAACAGAATAATGTACAACTAGAAATACAAATTAACCCCTACACAGCTTTTTGTATGTCACCTAACCCATACCGTTATTGGAATATTTGAATTGTAGAGCTACTTCCTCATCTTTCCTTTTGTGACCTGTTAAATAAATGTAAGCTCTATCATTGCCCTTTGGACAGTGTCTTATGCCAGTCACAAAATCAATGCAGAATGGGATTGATGCAATAAGGTATTAATTTCTCTTATTCACTCTACTAAAACTTTGCATTCATCTGCGGCCCCATACTTTAAAAAAGGATGGAGAAATTATAGAGGGATCAGAGAGAAGAAATCCAAATGATATAAGTAATACACTTCTGAGACATGGTTAGAAAACCAGTTCTACAGAGACAAAGGTACAGGATGACAAGAGTGTGAAATGATCTATGAGGAAATTGCAGGACTATTTTGCTCCAGAGGTAAAAGTAGTAACATTTGGGGAAATGGACTTAAATTAGAAGCAATTTTATATGTACAGAAAAACATGCCATAACTGCAAAAGCTAAAAAAGTAGTTTTAGAATGTGATGATCATGTTTATCTACAATGTACCAATACATGTTCTTGGTAAAATATTAAAAAAAAAGTTTTAATGAACAAAAAAGAGAAGGTATAAAATATCAATCCTTACGACAACAACAAAAACCATATGCAGATGAGGCATTCGATAAATAAATAGCTGCTATTAGAACCAATCGATGATGCTGATGGTCAAAAGCTTGTTTGAATTCCTTCCTTGCAAGCTTCCACAAAACCTCTGCATGATCCGGTCTCTCTTAGTGCTTGCCTAGTACCCCCGACCATGGATTAACTCCACCATACATCTTCTTCAGACCTGTTTGAGCGGTTTTGCTCAGTCATAGTTGACGGATCCTGTTTAATCTTGGTTTTGCTTTAAATAAAATCTTAAGCCTGCAGGCTCTGCCCTGTGGCTCTACAGAGCCTCCCTGTTAAATCAGCCCTCAAAGAAAATAATATCACACCTTTGCCCCTCTCCTCAAGGCTGCATTTTATTCCAGGCTGACCTTGCTTCTGCCTTCACCGGGAAAAGAGATGCTAGCAGTTGGGGAATCCCCCTTCCTTTATTTAGGTTCTAAATCTTATCCCCTCATCTTTCTGGAGAATTTTGGTGGCTTTGATATATTACCCTTTTCCTCCAATGCGCCTTTAATTCTGGGGCGGTATAGAAACTAAACAGTATAAACAATGAATCCTCCTCCCCAAAAATAAGGAAATAAACAGAAATCATAATCAATCTTTGCAAGGAATGATCATTACCTCCAATCTCCATTGTCTCTCCCTTGATAAAATTTGAGTTATGCTTGCTGTTGGTTTCATGAACATCTGGACTGGGCGGTATCCCCTGGTTTTAGGTGAATGAGTAAACAGGTGCAGTGCTGAACCCCTTGAAAGCAACCTCAGTGAGGCGATCTGAGTCTTCCATCACTCCTGGACTTCTCACTTTGAAGCAGGACTAATTGGGGGGAAAGCAGATACAAGCCAAGTTTAAGCGGTTATATTTCACATCAGCTGCAGCCAATATTAATCTTCACAGCTATACTAACATTTCCTAAAGCTCATCACCCTAAAACTACGGCTGCCGACCTCAACTTCCTTTCACATTATGCACTTTGAGTCATCTTCATATGCAGCCTCATGGACTCACTGCTGCCATGCAGTCACCCCTTCCAGAGTGTAATCTACCGCAAGTCCTGCAGAGCCCAGGCACACTGATCTCCATCTACCAATCCTCATTTTAGCTCTATACAGCAATAGCAGTTGACATCATCTGCTTTTTCTTAAAATTCTCTTTCCTGGAATTCTCTACTTAGCTGAGTTTTCTTTAACCTCTCTGGTTACTACTATTCCTCAGTCTCCTTGACAATCCTGCATTTCAGTTGCCTACTTCATCTACTTCATTTCATGGTTATTTAAATCTAACAGAGCCAATATGGAATTCTACATCCTCTCACTTCCAGAAAGTGTATCCACCTCAGTCTTGCTAATCTTAGCAAATTCAACACCTTGCTCCATTCTGTACTCCACTCTTCAGAACCTCACTCTCAAAGCACTGTGGTTGGGGCCATCTCAAGCATAAGAATTACATCTATTTCTGTCCATCTTTACTTCTGCCACCCTAGTCCCAAATATCAATCCTCATAATGCATAGAATGATGTGTAGTCTGTTTTTCCCAATTTTTTCTTTCCTTATTCAATCACAGATTAATCTAAAGAAATAAAACACATAGCTGTGCTTATCCAAGCTCCACCATGCACAGATTTGCACTGAGAACTCAATCTAAGCACCTTAATCTGGATCGTGTGTCCCCTGAGAACATCACATGCCCTCCAGCAGGTTTGCTTTCAGTTCCTCAGAAAGAATGAAGTATTTCCTACCTCTGAAGCATTGTGCAAGCTACTCCTGCTCCCTGGATATCTCTTCTCTAACCACTTCTTGTTGTTGAGTCTCTCTTACCCTATAGGGTCCTCATTAAATATTATTGCTTCGGCAAAATTTGCACTGGCCACCTTATTAAAGGACATAATTATACACATATGTACATATATAAGAACATATACATATGTATGTATGCATATATTAGTGTATGTGTGCATACATTTTATATTGTATACATATGGATAGATGTATAAACATATTTATGCACACGGTGATCCTTTATAACTCTCCACTGATATTCCTTTAAAGCAACTCATATTTTTAGTAATAATCCCTAGAGATTACTGGCCACGTTATTTAAAATATTTGAACAACTTTATTGAGGTATTATTTATCATAAAATTCACCTGTTTAAGCTTATGTACAATGTTTTCTATTTTAAATAAATGTACTGAATTGTGCAACCATCACCATTACTGTTTTAAAACATTTCCTCAAGTTTATTTGGAGTCACTTTTCATTTTCACCGCAGCTCTACCAACTGACTAATCTGCTGCCCATTTCTGTAAACTTTCCTTCTCCAGACATTTCACATAAATGGAACCATACACTATTATGGTCTTTTTCAAATGGCTTATTTCATTTAGCATAATCTTAGAAGTAAACGTATTTAACAATAAAATGTGTAACACATAGTGGTATTTCATTCCTTTCAACAGCTGTGTAAGATCCATTGTATAGGTATACCAGAGTTTGTTTTTCTCTTCCCTACATGGCAGTCATTTAGATAGTCACAAGTTTTGGGCTGCATGTATTATGCTGTGTACTACTTACTAGTTTTAGTTCTGCATTTTAGAACTTGCCCATTGTGTCTCCTTCCTAAGCCTACAAGACTGAGAGAGCAGTAACTCTCCCCACTGGGTCACTCTGGTATGTCTACTACATAGCAGATGCCCGCTACAGAGTAGACACATAGAATGTGTTTGGTAAATGAATGAATGACAATTAACTGCACACTGACTCCCAAGTATCTCTTCCTCATGATCATGGGCCAATTTAGATGATTGAGAAAAGGGTGCTTTTTCTAATTTCTGAATAATACCAGCTCGAAGTGATATAATCTTCCCAGGGTGCTTTATTCCTCAGGCCCAAACTAAGGAGATTTGACTACAAGAAACTGAGACTTTGAGGCCATGCAAAGAAAAAGGCTCTAAACCATTGAACAAAGAGGTGAAAATCAGTGCTGCTCTGACAGATATATCACACACCTGTTTCATTGAAGCCAGGATGTTTCAAACATATTGTATATACTGTATACTGTGGGTGTCGGCTTTACAAAAACGAATCCCTCTTGCTTTTTATAATATCATTAAATAAAATTAGAGAATCTGTGAACTTCTTATTGGAAGCTAGAAGTCCACTGAGAGCAATGTTAATTTTATCCTGCTTCTTGGGGGAAAAGGTCCAAGAAAAACAGAAGCTAAATACCAGGGGCCTCGAAGGGGACAAAAGGAGACAGCTGAGGCCAATCATAGACTGTGAGAGAGCCAGCGTCTTACTAGACAAGGAGCACAAAAGAGTGCTACGCAATCTTCTTCCCCTGCAGACGGGACTGACTCGGTTTTAGTCAGCAATTGAAGCCAGAGTCTGAAAAGCACGTAGCAAATAAATAATCATGCCTCAAACATTCTAACTTTATTGGAGAAAAACAAAACAAGCAATCACAAACAATGCAAAGGAATTGGATTTTGGAAGGGTAATTGGAGGAAATTTTGATGTGAGTCCTGTAATGAGTGTTGGCTGAGAATTCACTAAGGTTTGACTCCGCAGTTCTCCTAAAGGCCCATGTGCACAAGGTTGGTCCTCTGCAAGGTGCTGCTGTCAGGGGCTGGAACTTTCAGACTTAACCTTCTGAACTCTGTTTTAAGCCATTAACCATGTTACAGCAGCAATAGGAAACTAATACATATCTTAAACAGTATTCCTGGAAATATAAAATATTAGTGTATCGGCATCTTCAAAATCGAGGCCCATTTGAGAATAATCAAGCTAACTTATAAAATAATAAATATCTAATTTTAAGCCCTTGAGCTCACATCTAACCCTGAATTATACCATAAACTAAAAATGCAATTGCATAGTTAAAGCAAGAATCTTTAACAGCAAAGAAAAGGAACTATGCTGAAAAAAGAAAACACAAAAAACTCCACTAGTGATTTTAAAAACTTCAAACACTATGCTGAAAAAAGAAAATACAAAAAACTCCACTAGTGATTTTAAAAACTTCAAACACTATGCTGAAAAAAGAAAATACAAAAAACTCCACTAGTGATTTTAAAAACTTCAAACACTAAAGCACTTAAAAATATTTTCATGAGAGTCTGGCAGATAATTGATGTATAGGGATATGTAGATACTGATAATGAAATGGAGATAGAGTCTAAGAACAAGGATTCTGTAGAAGAAAACCAGATAAGTGGAACAGAAATAATAATCAAAGACAAAATTAAGGAAAATTTTATTGAGTTCTAAAGTGGTCTGGATGTGTGTACTGAATGAGCCAAAAGGATTACAAGAAAACTTGGTGAAAAGACAGAAAAACTGGCATGATTATTAAATTATTAAAGTCAGTATCATATAATGATACCAAATAAAGCCAAAAACACTTGTAAAATAATCCAAACTGGACTGAACTCAGCTGTTTCCACTGGAGCAGAGAAGCATCTACCTAGGTCTGTGGGAAGTAGGTAGTGATTCATCTACATCATCACTCATCAAGTTTCCTCTAGTATAAAAACACTCTGTAGTACATTTTCAAATCATCTTCAGATTTCATCTAGGCACTTAATTCCCAAGGAAATGCCCATTTTGAATGACATGAGTTATTGATCTTAGGCTTTTGATTTTTTTGACTTTGAAAAATCTAGTAGTCCTAAAACTGACAGAAAATATGGCTTAGGAAGCCTCATTTCTCCCAGGATTTAGCTATAAAAAACATCCTACTCTGAAGGAGCTAGAGTTTGGATCTAAAATGTCTCCCAAAGATCCATTGTATTGAATACTCAGTAGCCAACCCGTAGCATGATCATTAGTAGCAGATCCATTAGAAGGTGGTTCTTCGTGGAAGGAAGCTAAGTCATTGCAGGAGCATCCTTGAAGGTGGTATTAGGTCCCTACCACTTCATTTTTCTCTCTCCATGTGTTTCTGCCATGGTATACTGTGCTAGCCCAGAACCAATGCAATAGGGCCAAGCAGTCATGGACCACCACCTCTGAAACCATGAGCCAAAATAAATCTTGCCTCCTTATCCTAGATGTTTTTTCAGTGATGGAAAGCTGTCTTTCACAGAAGGATGATATATGCATAACCATGTTTATAGCAGCAAAAGTCATAAGAGTTAAGTCTTGGCAGGAGCCTATGTATCCACCAACAAATGAATGGATAAAGAAAATGTGATATCTTCACACAATAGAGTACTACTTTGTCTTAAAGAAAGATAAACTTGAGTCATTTGTAGGACGATGGATACATCTTGAGACCATAATGTTAACTGAGAGAAATCAGATACACATGCTTAAATATCACATGGTTCCTCTTATCAGAGAAACCCAAATTACAAATAAAGAGCTAAATAAAAGATAGATAATAGGAAATAGGGAGACAGATCTTTCTCAAATGAGAAGGGAATCAAGAGATGGAGAAAGTGGGAGGGAGGGAAGGGAGAGAAGATGAAAAAAGAAATTAAGATGTGTTATATACATGTACCTACTCCATACAAGGAATGTAAATATTATGGACTGCAAACATGTATGAATAAAAATTTTAAAATTTAATATAAATATCTTTATAGCTATCTCCACATATAAAAATAAAGAAATGCAGGAAGAAAATGCTTGCATTTGGTAACACCATTTTTTCATTTTCATTCTCTTTTCAGTTTATGAACTCACTATTTTTTTTCTCTCTCTACTCATATTAAGCCCACTTCTAAACAGGGAAATAATATGGATTGCTTAGTGAAAACCTTTGCACGCATCTTCAAACACATTAACATTCCTATGTACATACAACCCTGTGTGTGTGCATACACACATGTGCATGTGTATGTGTATTGTGATACTTGTTTTTTCTAAAAATGGGCTGTATTTCCTACATATAGTTTGTCTTACTCTGTTTTTTATGGAATTCCATCTGAGTCAATTGATATGGCCCCATTTGATTCTTCTTAGTGATTGTGTAATATCTTATGACATGGAGACAGCATGCTGGATTCACTGTTTTGTGTGGCACTGTAAGGAGTGCTATAGCAACCATGTAGGCATGTCATACATATTTCCTAAAAGCAGAAGGCTTTTATTTCTTGAGTTGGATTTCTAGGAGTAGGACTGTTGAGTGGGAGGATATTCATATTTATGTTTAAAATGTTATCAGATAATTTTTCCAAAATGTAAAGTGTCCTCATATTTTTACAAGCTACTTATGAGTGTAGCCTTTTTCTGCACATTCCTGCCTGTGATAGGTGACATCGTTCTCTGTGTGTTTTTACTTTGGTTTTACCAGTTTGCTGAATGGAAGGTGACACCTATGTAGTCACTACTGTCTGTGTCATCTTCTCACTGCCACGTGAGTTTCCCCATCTCTCGTTTCCTCAGGGCCCTCCTGCCTTGGCTCTTCTTCTACTGAGCTGTTCGACTCCATCTCGACAGTCTGTAAACGCTTGTGGTATACATTAGCTATTAACCTTTTTTCTTTATTGCTTTTCTAATTAAAAAAAAAGCTTTGTTTTAGAATAAGAGAGAGAAGATTAAAGGATGTGAAATTCATTCAAAGATGAAGATGCTTAAAACATGCTTTCTTGGAAAGATTTACATTTTAATTGGTATCAAGCTTGAAAGAACAGAAATGAAGATTTGGAGTAGCTTTTTTCTCAAGCAAAGAGTAAATCATACATCTCTGATGGTCTGATTTCTACGACTTTCTACTTCCCCTGCAGGTACTGAATCTGCACACTCTACAGCACTTGGATTCTCAATTATGCCTCAAAGCTGAAAATGTGTTATGCTCAGACAAAGCATGGCGAAGCGGGAAGAGCAAGAAGTCAAGGGAAGATTCCAGATTTCAGGTGATGTTGGTAGCCCTTTGTTCTGTTTTTCTGATTTATTTTTTATGGCTGTAAAATATGCATAAAAAGAAATACAGTTTCTTAACCACTTTTAAGTGTACCGTTCAGTGGCATTAAGTACCTTCGCATTGTTGTGCAACTATCACCACCATCCAACTCGAGAACTATTTTCATCTTTTGAAACAGAAATTCTGTACGTATGAAATGCTAAACCCCTGGAAACCACCATTTTATTTTCTGTCTGCGTGAGTTTGACTACTCTGGGTACTTCTGCTGAGAGGTATCACATACTTGTCTTTTTTCTCACTACTTATTTCACTTAGCATCACGCCCTCAAGGGTCATCTAGGTTGTCGCAGGTATCAGTACTTCATTACATTTTTATGGCTACATAATATTCCATATTATGGTGCAATGCTCTGAACATTTGTATTTGCGTACAATAGTTTGCTAAAACCCTTAGCTCAATGTAGTGGTTTGGAAGTGGGGCCTTTGGGAGATAATTAGATCAATGAGTAGGAAAGTGCCTCAATATGAAGACAGCCAGCTAGCTCTCTCTTTGCAGCAACAGGGTACAGCAAGAGGTTGGCAGTCTGCAACTTGGAGGAGGCTCCTCTCCTAAATTCTACTATGCTGGTACCTTGATCTGGGACTTCCAGCCTCCGGAACTGTGAGAAATGAATTTCTCTTGTTTACAATTCACATTCACCCAGACTATAGTATTCTGTTTCAGCATCTTAAGCTGACTAAAGTATATTTATATAACACATTTTGCTTAGCTATTCATCCATCAAAACTCTTGGGTACCTGCCACATTTTAGCTATTATACATAATGGGTATATAAATATCTCTTCAAGATTCTGCCTTCAGTTCTTTAGGGTGTACACTCAGATATGGAATTGCTGCATCACATGATACTTCTGTTTTCCACACTGACCTTACCATTTTACATTCTCACCAACAGTGTACAAGAATTTCAGTTTCTCCACATCCTCATCGGCACTTGTTATTTTCTGGTTTTTATTTTGATAATGGCCAGCCTAATGCATGTGGAGCGGTATCTCATCACATGCTTACTGGCCATCTGTATAGCTTCTCTGGAAGGATCTTTGGTTTTGAGGTTGATACAGGCTTAATTCCCACAGTGAGAGCTGACACTCAGTCCTTCTAGGGTGATAGAAAGCATTTTCTTGTAATCCTAGAGCATTCTGGACTGGCCAGAAGATTATTGACACTTGCTTGAATGACTTAGAGGCAACAGAGACAGCCCAATATAGAGCAGCAGTCTCCAACACCAGTATGCACTAACCCAGGAAAGAAGATATAAGCAGCCACATATGATCTGTGTATGATGTGGCCATTGGTGCCTGATGTGGGTGCAAGTATACGCTCTAACACTTATAACTTGTATAAACTTGGGCAATTTAGACATAGGACTCACTTTACAGAATGGACTTGACTTGCTTTTCTGTAAGATTAGAAAATCAGTTTCAGGAATGTTAGTAATATGAAGCATTAGATTTGCATGAAGTGGCTTGGAAACATATTTGAAACAGAAATATTGTGTTGGCAGCTTATCAGAGAAGGGGTGATTTTATTCTATGAACCAGGAAGTCCCCAAAGTAATGATTTAAACTCATTTTCTGACTGACAGCAAAATGGCAATTGAAGTTCAGTTTCCTAGATGTGTGTTTAGATCGTTGTAACCTCGGCCGCAGTAAAGATGTGAAAATTTTGCCGTGGTGCAGTGTTCTATTCACAAGGCAAGATGTTTGAGACGAGATGTTAAGCAACAAAATCTGCTCCCTCCTTCCCCCACTCAAAATTTCAAAAAGCAGATGAGCTAGTGGCCATGAACACATGCCCAGGTGCATGAGGATCGACCTTTTGTGGATGAGAAATGAGATCCCAGAGGGGGGACAGATGAACAGTCAGAGCTGAGGCCAGACACCCACTACACAGCCTCTTCCTGAAACATCATTTCTGCCATTTATACCATTTTTTTTTTAAGTTCCGAACAGAAATAATAAGGTTAAGTCAATGGGTGGGCACATTATGTTATGAGTTGCAGCAGTTCTCTGAAGAATTTGGACCAGGAGTATACTTTGATTTGAAAAAAGTAAAATAATTCAGACCAAAATTAGCTTTCAGACTTGAAGTTCCGAGAGAACAGTGATGGCTCACCACTTCACTCGGCTGACATGAGGATGGTCATCCCAACTTCTAAGATGAAATGAAATTTCTAGGGAAAAGATCAAAATCGGCCTGTACAGTTTACTTCGGAGGATGTGAGAGGGTGTGAGAGGGTAGGTGGGGCCCATTACAACATTGTAATCCATCATTCATTCAAAAAAATCCCTCTCCGTGCTGTATAAATTTTATCCCAGCGGCATAAACTGCAGTAGGGTGGAGGGTGGCCTGCACACAGCGGGGGAGGGCCAGGACCACTCCAATAGCAAAGCGGTCATAAAGCAGTGTGCTGGAATTTCATCAGTGTGACATCATTCCCAATGTGACATTGGCGAGCCCTCCCTCCATTTCCCTCCATCTCTCGCTCTCACACGCCCCCTTTCCTCTTAAAGAAATGATAAAGCTGCCTGTGAAGCACAGAAGGATAATAAAAACCTGTATCCCTTAAGCGGAATTCAGCCCAATGAACTGCGCAAACAGCAATAAGGAAAACAAAGTTAGCAGGAAACGTTTGCACACGGCATCTGTTATGATCACATAACCACGAGACAGCTGTTTAATCCCAACTGTTAACATAAGATCATTTGTGTGTTTGAAGAGCGATCCCATTTGGATTTTCTCTTTTATTTATTTATTTTCGAGCTTTTCCAAGAGTAAGGCTTTCTCAGCTGTAGGATGCAATTTGTGTCCCTGGCTTTTTCCACGTTCACCCACGGCTTCCGAATGAGAGGGGCGGTGTAGTTTTCTAACTGTAAACACTCAGAGGAGAGAGAGGACGGCTGTGTGGTCTCTTAGCTGAGCAGGGCATGGCCCTTTCTCAGCCTTGGGGACCTGCTTTCTGCTCCCCAGAACATTCATAAACCATGCTGGTCAGATTATGGGAAAAGGCCCGCACATGAAACGCGTCTGGTGGTCCTAGCCAAATTCTGGGGCGGCTGAGTTTTCTCAGCACCACCCAGGATTGGAACTGATCCCTGTGCAGTTCAGTTCCAAAATCTGAAAACAAAATCATTAAGGCTCCCAATTGCTTTGGAAGGGTCAGTGAGCGATGTGAGCAGTTTGGGTGGCCTCTCTGTGTGCCCACATGGGGAGCCTGAGGGGGACACCTAGGTAGCCTACAATGGTGAGGGTTACAGTCAGACTTTTCTTTTTTTTTTCCATTTACATCATAACTCACTTCCTGCAGGCCCCTAGATACTCAGTAGAGAATAGGCACACTTTACTACTGAATTGCTGCCAATATGTCAGACAAGTGGCTGATGACAGTGGCAAGTAGAACAGGGCTGACCACGTGGTCCTTGGTGAAAAGAGTTGGACATGGAAATTTGGACAAGCATTAACCTTGAAAGCTGCTTGAAATTAGCATTACATAAATCTTTCTTCATGTCCTCTCTTTTTAACATTTCATTCTAATGAATCCTCCATCTTGATCCTAACATGATAACAACATGCATCCTACCCTACCAAGTTTACCTTTCAGGGGAAATGTGGAAGTCCTGCTCAATAAGCGTGGCTATAAATGCCTTAAACCTGACTCTAATTCTACTTTTTTTTTTTTTTTTTTTTTTTTTTTTTTTTTTTTTTTTTTTTTTTTTTTTTTTTTCTGCTGGGGATCAAACTCAGAGCTTTGTGCTTGCAAAGCAAGCACTCTAACCACGGAGCTAAATCCCCAGCCCTTAAACCTGATTCTAGCACAGGTCCATTGCTAGGTCAGATCAACCTTAGCAATGTAAGCTTTCATTCCTCATTCATTTCTTGTTATGTTTTTTAAAAATATGTTATTTAATTGCGTATCACTATGCCTTTGAAATGAAAACATCACAGTAATAATTTTTGAATGACCTCTGAATTTCTCCTGAAGAATCAGATTGCTGTATTCAGGAGAATTCTCCTGAATTTCTCCTGAATACAGCAATCTGATTCTTTTTTTGTGGCTCCATCTTGTCACACTTACTGTTTTATTCTTTACCCATATTCCCTTAAAGAAGGGTTTAAAGAAACCTCAGTGATGTTAATTTTCTGTGTACTAAGAAAAGCAGGAGTCATGTGTTGGGGCAGCAATCAAATAATATTGACTATCTGTGGTAGAAAAAATTAAATATTTAGGTCAGTCTGTGGTGTGGTTTCTTACCAAAGTGAGATTAAATGCTTTTACCTTTTGCCTGACATTCTTTATCACATGTAAAATATTTGCATCCATAGCAAAGAGGGTGAGTGACTGGTCTCTACAGATTATGAACATCCATCTTAAGGGTCAGCTTCCCCAGCTCGGGACAAAATCACCAATGTCTTCGACAGGAGAAAATCCTTTATCAACTGATTCATTTCCATGTTTTGTTTCTGCAGCTAGACAGGATATCCTGCAAGGTGGCGAAAAGGGAGGGAAATTTGGTGCTATCCGTTTCTGATTTGCTATTATTATTATTATCTCTATTGCTACCTTCAAGTATGTATTATATTTATCTGCTGGTTTTCATAGGTGATACCTATTTTGGTAATTTTTTCTTCTCCCCCATTTCCTTCCTACTTTTATACAAATTACTGTTGGCAAGATTTGGAAATAGTTTATATTAAATAATAAAGAAACCATAGGATTTGCTATTTGTTCCTTTTGTTAAAACTAAATAATGTATAGTTTTTATCTCTCTTGAGTTATTGAAGAAAAACTCTAGTTTTATTATTTCATTTTATTTAAGTGTGCAAGGAATTGAGAAAATAACTTTCAAGGATTTTAGAAGACGATCTCACTATCCAAGCTGCAGAGAGGAATTCTGGAGTGTGAGCAAGCCCAGAGAAGTTACAAGTATCTCTTACATGCTCATTAGTCAGCTAGAACCAGGAAATAAATATCCTACTGTTTTGTGATCGCCCCCAGTTACTGCTGTAACAGGAAACATAAATGAGAGGAGGGTGATCCCAGCAGACAGGAGTCCCAGTTGGAGGACAACTCCTTCCCACACTTCCGCACAGAACTTAGCCCCCGGGAGAGAGCCCAATGAATTGGCTGCCCCTCCCCATCATCTCTGAGAATTGCCACATTTATTTGTGCGCGAAATATAAAAGTATTTTCGTAGATTATTAGGCTTCACTCAATTTTTGTCATATACAAAATGCTAAATTCCAAGGCAGCGTATACCTTTGAAACAAAGCTTGAGGGTTTTCTTACACAATACACCTCAATGTTCCACAAAGCAGAAGATTTTGGCAAAGCGTTATTCGTCACTCATCATGATTTTCAAAAGAACATCTGAAGTGAAGTGAGGTAGAAAGCAAACTGCTACACACCAGCAGGGGGAGGAAAACTCTTGAGAAATTAACCAAATCTAAACTAACCAAAGACTTTATTGTCCAGGATGAATATTACAGGCTGTTTATCTTTCTCTTTGGGGCATAGGAATCCCCTGGTGTTGGCAGTGCCCTCTCAAGCTGGTCAACTTGAGGGCAACAAACAAACAAAAACCTCGAGTTAGCAGGTAATGAAGTGTAGGTTACAGAAGGGCCACTTGTTTGCAGATCTGGTAGACCTCAGACTGCATTCCTCAGCGGTCTAGCCCATCCCTTCCTGGCACAAGTCTTTCTCCCTCTTCCCCAAGATACATGGTTTCTGCATCCACCCCGCTTGCTGGCATCCACATTTCCTGGTTTTCCCCTGGTCTGTGTCCTGTGACCTGTGTGGCTGTACCATTCAAGGTCCCAGCTCTGATTTTCCTAATCTGTATTTCCCTTGCAGATCAGGCTGAAGGCCAAAGGGAGTTGTTGTTTACCCATTATCTTCTCTGCTGATTATTTCATACTATATCAGTTTTCCTGGTGACTCCTAGCAAGGAGCTCTACTTGAGAATGTTTTCAACATCCTTCTATGTAAGGCACAGGGGCTATCACTGGGAGAACCTCAAAACTCTACCTCCCACACATTTGAAGGCTCGTATCTGATACAGATTTTGAAATAAGAAAATATTGACAGTCTCCTCTATATTATTTGTGTGTTTTCCCTCATTTGGTCCCCCCCAAACACACAATGGGATGTCAAATCAAGGCCATACCAAGACATGCTAAATATTAGGGGATTTTTCTTGTTCAGAGAACTTATGGAAGTGTGTAAGGCTGATTTACAAGAAGAGCATATTCACCTAACGGAGAGCTCTATTCCATGGCCCGCCCCAGAGAAATGATTCCCCGTTTGTACAAGGATTTGAGTTTCCTGTACCTTATCTATCGTCTCTCTAATGGTACAAGAGCAAAAGGAAGAAGTAAGGTACGTCCTCAATGCCATCCTGCCTCGTGTTGCGTTTTGCTTTATTTTTATTGTTTATAGTCCAATAAAAGAGCTGATCCCCATTTTATCAATGAGTAAAACTGAGGCTTGAAAAGGATAATTTGTCTCCACAGTCAGAAAGTTAGGAAATGCACACATAAAATTTGACCGGAAGGACATGGAGGGCAGCATGTGCGAGTCTCTGGGTTCCTTCCCCAGCCCAACACACAAACCAAAAAATTAAATCCAAGTTTATGTGATTTCCAA
>PVJO010002488.1:0-105000 GCA_004026905.1 Hystrix cristata | reverse complement strand
TTCCAATCACCAGAATGCCAGAGACCTTCTCAAAAGAGCGCGAAGACCAGAAGAATAGAAGCAAGTGCATCTTTGCTCCTGTGCAGATCGTGTGGCTCCTTGAAGCAATTTGGAAAGCAAAGCGTGTAACTGACACGCTTCCAGCCCAGTTGACACGCTGCCCACTAAGAAAAGCCATCCGGTGTATTCGTATTTTCTGAGACTATTCTTTTGGAGTAATTTTTTAAAACACTGACAAAAATAAACAATAGCAAGCATATAAAAAAAAATACTGTTATTACTTTTGGTCACTGTAGCCCTAGAGTTCTACTTGAGTAAGTACTTGGTCCCGTCCCTTCCACACCAGCCAGTGCACCTTTACAAGCCAGGTACCCAGCCTGAAGGACCAGTCTGCACAGGGCAGGGGAGCCAAAGCCTCCCAGATGCAACCGGGTAGTTGCAAGTGCTCAGGGAGATGGAAAACTGTGACTAGAAATCAAATATGTGTATAGACAAAACCACTCTTTGGCCCAAGGAGTGATCACATGTTGACAGCTGGAATTTCCACGGCTCCTTATTCAATAAGCTGGCAGCGTCCCTGCATTCCAACATCAGCGATGCACTAGTGGCACAGAAGCAGACTGACTCCTTACACATGGTGCAGCTGTCCCCTCTACTCTTCCGAGCCCCCCCCCCACTGCTCCCTCCTTCTCCTCCTCAAGTTCTTCCACTTCTTCCACTGTGGGATTTGTCTTGCGCAAGATGTAAGCACACACCCCCCCAGTTGTTACCTGTATTCCCCATGTAATGTTCAATTTCATGTGCCTTCATGCAGGATTTGAGTTCAGCATTAAAGATGAAAAACAAATAAACAAACCGAAATCCAGGACAGCATAAAAGCTCAAAAAAATCCCTTCCACTTCGTAGTCAGCGGGGGGAAAAAAAGCTGTACGTGATCAACGTTTCCCACATCAAAATCATGAGGATGTCACAAACCCATTCTTCACGGAGGTTGTATGTGGCTTGCTTTATGAACTTCAATACAAGGGGACTGTGACCCATGCTGTAACCCATGCTATAATTAGTGCAAATTGTTTTTATTGCCTTGTGTACAAAAATAGAACTCTGAAAAGAGATAGAAAGTTCCACAATAAGTTAAGGGTATCTATGCAATGTTTTCTTTGAATGTGTGTGTGTGTGTGTATTTTAATAATTTGGGCAACACAATACATTTCTTCATTAATAGCTTCTATTACATAGTTGCAGAATTTTCCCAGGAGTAATGCTGCCTTAGGGAAAAATGTCTATTTATAGTACTGATGTATATCGTTTATCAAAGCACAGCGAGTGCAGGAAACATGCAAGAAATAATGCCTGGACTTACAAAACAGTCCGTTCAATAAAGAAATGTTCCTGTTTCAAATATACACTCAGCTAGTGTGGAGGCAGCACCTACAGTCCCAGTTACACAAGCGGGTTGACTCCAGTTAAGAGTCAGTTTAGGCAATAAGCAATACCCCAGCTCTTAAAATAAACAAATACAAATATACACTTTAGCGATTATGAAGAAGCTTGTTAGTAATTTCCACACTACCGTATGTCCTTAAAATATGAGAAAGTTTTTTTTTTAAGGCATGAAGTATTAAGAAGTAGTCATCCAACTTTAATCTCTACCACTAGGGGGCAGAAGGAAGTTCTTTTCTAAACTGCTAGGCAATCAACCATCACATCATTGTAACATTGAAGGCACTTCAAAAAGACTCAGATGTTTAACTATTGTGCTAGTGATCATACATTCATATTGGGCTGCAGGCCAAGAGAGAAGAAAAAAAAGCCAGAGACTTGCAGCTGAAAAGCTATAAAGTGGTGAATTTTACCTTAGAGCAAAAAACTATCTTCAGTGACAAATTTCAAAGGCCATATGTATGCGATTTTCATGAAAAGCAGACGACCCTAAATTTCTTTGTTTAACTGGAAGCGATCTTCTTCACAGAACAAGTAGGTTCTTTTCTTCAGTTCCCCTTGTTTATTGTGCTGTGAAAAAAATTCACTTTCCTTTCTAGTACTACAATCAGGATTCTGGGAATGCTGCTTAATGCCAAAGGGTATTTCATTAACACTGCCACCCCCAGCATCTTCAAGGATTTCACCTCCGGCACAACATTACTGACAGAGAGAGCGTTTAGCGTGTTCTGATAAAGTAGGGTGGCTTGTGTTTTTTCCTTTTAAATTAAACCCTCCAATGCAACCCTTATTCTATGTTAACTTCAACACAAAGTTCAGTGTCCCCAGTCAAATTTTCCCAAGCAAGACATTCTGATTTTTTTCCACACAGTTAAAACACTAAAAAGCGTGAGTCAGTAGGATTATTACTAACATTATTTCTAACAAAAATAGAGTTTTGACTCCTGGGACCTACTTTGAGACTTAATAGCCAGATACTTCTCTCTGCATTTTAAGATCCATAGCTAGACAACCTGAATATCATTTAGAATATTCTAAAAAATAAAAAAACACCAAAACACAATCACTGGCAGATCTCCTAGGTTAATAAACTAAATGGATATTTTGGGGGTTATGGGCAGGGTCTGTCAGGTGGACATTTGGAAAGTGGCTGATTTCAAATTTCAGTTTTTCTTTTTTTCTTCCTAAAAATAGGTGATTGTAGATCAGTTCTTTCGCTGTTGAAATTGTGATCCTAGGAAAACTGAAAAAGCCCCCAGTGAGAAGCTGGTTTTGATATTTTCCCTGCCCCCCCACCTTGTTTGAAGCCTGAAAACAGTTTTGTAAATAGAGATAGCGCCAACAGGAGGCACATCCTCCTTTCTGCACGGGGAGTGTCACTTGATACGTATCAATATTTCCTGTCAGCGCCAACAAAGCAGAATCTCAGGCCTTATGGTATCCTTAGACAGCTAAATATTGTTTGCTCAAGTCAGCGCGTTCCAGCCCTTTTATGTGTCCTGACAGTTGACTGGGAGAAGTCCCACTAACTTTCTTAAACTGTGCAGTCATCCGTTTGGCGGCCGGCTCCGGGGGTTCCACATGAAATCCTCTTTAGATAAATTCATACTCACACAGGGTGATTAGCCTTGCAGCTTGGTTGGCTCACTTGTCTTTAAAAGCCAAATTTTTGTGATCAATGTGGGTCCAGGTTTGTCTCCTATTAACTCCCTCTTCTGCAGCCTCAAAGCTTTAAGCTAGTGGGGAAGATGTAACCAGACAGAAAAAAAGAAAAAAAAAAAAAAAAGAAAGAAAGAAAGAAAGAAAGAAAAAGAAAAGCAACTTTTTCCCGTCCCCAAAGATGACAGGCTGAAGTTGACAACCTAATCCTTCAGGCTTGTCTTACTTACTGAAAGGCTCAAGTAATGTCAAAGGAACCATCTGATAACAGTCTTCATGCCAAACCTAACAGCTTTATTGCAACAAGAAACTTTCACATTAAATTTCCATGTGTTTTCTCTCTGTACTCCTTCTTTTTACGGTGTCCCCCCCTTTTTTCTTTCCGAAGAAAGATAAGTCCTCCTTGCTGTAAAAATCAAACAGAAAAACGGCTGGAGAGGGCCAGAGGGGATATGGCCAAATTAGTGGATTACTATTACCTTGGGGATATTAGAAATCAAGTTTGTTATTGGCAGTCCCTGGTTCTGTAAGAGTTGTTAATAGCTAAAATGTAGAGGGTGTTTGTCAATCAACAGAGTGTTATTTTTTAAGTGGCTTACTTCAATTTGTCTTTCTTATTTTGCTACTGCTGCTTGCCACTGAATTTACCTCTAATTTTAGCTGCGTTCAGAATTAGAAAGAAGGCCAGTTTTCACAGAAACATAAAGAACACTTTTCTTTGGATGTGGATTGGTGACCTAAGAGAGGAGGTGGGTGGGTTAGGAGTTTCAACCCCACTAAGAAATCTTTTAGAAAGTGCTATCAATTTGCTCAGCACACTTGCAAACATAGCAAATACAGACTGTGTAATATGCATAAAGATGGCCTCTCATTTTGCATTCTTTGGGTGCTCTATAGAGAATGTTTTCAGTAACACGCGGATCCTTCTGTTCTTACACTTCGTGACATTCTTGCAGGGACAGTTTTACATTTTGAAGCTAAACAATTCATTTAAGAATTTTAACCCACGTCCTCAGAGTTTTGTTTTGGTTTCATTTGAGGATGATCTTACTTCTCCCAGTTCTGAGACCAGTTTAAACAAAAACAAAACAGCAGACAACAGTCTTGCAAGGAAAGGAATTCAGAGTAGTCTTTTTCTGTGAGGTAAAGTATTCCTAAGGTAAGCTGCTTTTCCAAGGGAAGGACAGTGTATCTCAATGCTGAATACCAGGCGTTTTCTTCCGGTCTGATTAATCTTCAGGAAACAAAAAAATAAAACAAAACACAGATTCTTGAAAATTAGTCTGCTGAATAATTCTGTGTGACTGGAACAGCAGTGTCTTAGTTCAACATCTTTAACACACACACTCACCCGCACGTGCACACATACACATGCACACACAACGATTTTACTCCTTCCTTCTGAACATTTGCTAATTTAATTGTCTTAACCCTTTGGATCCACGTTATTGGTCGGGTAGCTGGATTGATCAGGGACAGACAGGGGTATCGACTCCCACCTGGAGAAACTTATCAAAGGGTTAAACAAGCTGGTAACCCGCGTTACAAATATATTGGGGGAAAATGGTATTTTTAGTAAGATTTGTCACTGTGTGTTCTTCAGCTATTTTTAAAAATCACACCCACAAGTTATATCACATCTGTAATAAACTCTGCACTGCAAGCTGCAGAACCTTCCAAGATATTCTGCCGAGTTTGTTGTATTTTCCCCATTTCTATATTTAAAACAAATTCCCTACCCACCCCCACCCTCTGCTCCTTGAATTCAGAGAAACACAAATAACTCATAAGCTTTGCACTGCAATGAGTTTGTTTTGCTTTCATGCCTAGTATTGCTTTTGAAATTGTTCAGCAGTAAAGAAAAGAAAAAGCTGGTGGTATTAGCTTGAAACAACTGCTACAAACATATTGTCTTTCTATTTATTCTAGGTTTTATTTTAATCAGAATCAAGCTTGCAGAGTATTTCTAGAGCAGTTGGATAACATATACAAGCACAACCACCAAAATATACACTACATATTTATAATGGGCCATATATATGTAAATCTAGATTGTATATGTTAACTATATCTGTGAAATAAACCCATTATTAAAAAGACCGAAGGCATATGAAGACTAAGAATTGTGACTTCAGTGTTATGCTATGTCCGTTTTGCAGATGGGGAAATCGAGATGACAGCTTATCCAGTGCATTTCTATGCACTAGTAGCAAAATCAGAGAAACCTGGGAGCTTTTAACACCTAGAAACTTACAGAAAATACCATAATTGCCATAAGTATTCAAGCTATTTTGCCAAAGGTGTGCATGGGAGGTAAGAGTTGGGAAAGATAAATACAAACTAATTCTGGGGGCCATCACTTATTTGGGACCTGGAAATTTAAAAAAAAAAAAAAAAAAAAAAAACCACTATGCCCAGGTATACTCCTATGCTGACAGCAAACCCTCTCAGAATCACAGACTGTACATGCTCTGAAGCAACGCGACAGATTATTTCAGCTCTTTCCAGCCGGCAAAGTGTTTGCAGGAGGATCATCCTCGCTGCAGTAATAAACAGCTCCAGCTGCAAGAGTTCTGCTTAACAAGTCTGGGCAGAGCCATCCAAATTCCTTCCCTTTGACCATCTTAGATTTTTCTCTGCACAAGGCAAGTCAGAGAGCTGGCCCTGAAAGTCCTCCTAGCCCTGAGCAACTCTGTGCTCCCCCTGGAACACACACCCTCCCCCAGCCCGCCTCCCCACTTTTGTTTTATTTACGAATATGTTGCCAGAATTCCAATGAGTTATCTATTCTGTGGCCCCGTCATTTTCCCACCGAGGCCTTGTCGCCGGCTGACTCAGGGTCCAGTCGCAACAGTGAGAAGAAAAGAAGAGAGAAAAAGAATTCTTTTCAACTTTTTTTTTTTATGTTTCACTCATTTCTCTCTCTGTCTCCCCCAGGCCTCCTCCCCTCTCCTGCCCCCGCCACCCTCCCCCAGCTCCTGGGCTCTCCTTCGCCCCTTTATGTTACACGATCGCTCAAATTGAAGCTCAGGAGGGTCCTATAGGGAATGCATAGGATCCCTGGGAGAAAAAAGCCCCAACAAGCTATACACCAGATGTATAACGTTATATGGTCAAACTGGCAAACACAAAAGCTGAAAAACAAAAGGCGTGAATTAGGGAGAGGCATTCAAAGGCGTGTTTTCAAAACAGCCCGGCCAAGAGCCTGGATCCCCCTCCTGAGACTAAATGCTTGAAAGAAAAGGTGCTAAAGAAAGAAAGGAAGAGAAAAAAAAGCCCATTTTTTCTAATTAGCTGAGGCCTAACAGGCACTGAATTTCGCAACTAGTTTTCATCAAGGGGGCTGTGGCTTGTGAAACTGAAAAAAAAAAAAAAATGCTTTTGAAACCTGTGATGTAGGCCTTCTTCGCCCCAAAGCTCCATTTCATCCTCAGGCTTTTATTTTCCTTCCCCTGGTTTTTGGGGTTCTGCTTTGCTTCCTGTCTGTAGAGATCCCTTTTCTCACACCCTTCCCCCAAAGTACAAATATCATTTGGGTAGAGAGCAAGAGGGAAAGCCACAGCACCCTTCCCACCTCTTCTTCTCTATCTCCTTTGGCAGGGCACTTTCCTTGCCAGCCACAGTCGCTATGAATCTCATTCCAGAGCTTCACAGAGCACCAAAGGGCCTGGCGAAAGGTGTCATCCGGATTCTGTGTGCTTTCTGGAAGTGCTGGGACTGAGATTCAATGCTCTCCACCACTGTGAATTCAGGTATTTGGAGGATGATCGCCCTGATCTCTCACTGAACGTTTTTTCAAACACAGGACAGCAAGGTGTATTCCAGCCATGCTGTTTGCCCCTGCACTCTTGAGAAAGGAGGTGCACAATTTGATTTGTTTTAAATTATCCTTAAAGTGTACAAAACAATCTTCAGTGTTGAGGCTAGAGATGTCTAGAGATGTACTGGTCCTCTGCTGCCTGAAATCATGAACTTGAATTTTTCAATCTCATTTCTAATGAGAAACCAAAATAGAAGTCGTGGGTGAGTTCGGTGGGCAGGCCGGGTTTGGAAGAGAGGCAACTTTAATTGCCGCACAGGCTGGCTTGGATGCCTGTGGTCCCGCGTGGTGTGATTTAGCAACAAACGCTGGTTCTAATGAATTGGCCTTATTAGGGGCTCCTCATATTCTTTCATAAAGAGCAGAGCTATTCTGAACTTCCGAATGCAACAGTCTCTGGATATTCTCACACTGCTGGTTGCAGTGTGGGCTTGCTTTTTCTCCCCTGCATTTTCTTAAGCTCATATTTTTTAATGGAAGAAGAGGGAGCAACTGAAAGATAAGAAAATCACAGAGCTTGCAGGTACTGGCCATCCACAATCCAGGTCCATCAAAGAGGCTTGCAGAATTACGATGCTGAAAATGTATTTGCATTCATAGCTGAACAATCCAGATTTTGGTTCAGTCATCTCCTGGCACTTTTTTTTTTTTTTTTTGATAAACTCATGGCAAGGGATAAAACAGATTCATTAGCTTTGATTAACCTTCTTTAACTAGAGTTAAAAACCTGCTCTAGGCAGCTCCACAACCAATGCAGCCTTTAAGATACTTTATCATGTTTAAGACCCAATTACTGTTGAACTGAATAAGAATAAAACATCACAATAAAATGTGGTACAAACAGCCACTCTACTGCGCACGGCAAATAATCATTAATTTATAACAGCAACTTTCCCAGTTCTATGGTTTTTCTGATGGCTGCCCTTAATTCAAGTTGAATACTCTGGAATCTGATGCTGATATCCCAGCAGTATTGACTGTTGACTTTTTTCTCTGTCACACAGCTTTAGTCTGGAGTCTTCAAAGGCTCCTTTAGAAATTCCAAACTAATCTAGAGAAAGAGAAATCAAGTCAATACAGATCTAGATCTTCTTAATAGAGTATTAAAATGTGGTGGAACTTAAAGTTTTTTTAATAATGTCTTGTGAATAATTTGAAACGTTTCTGGTTAGAAAATTTCAGTATTAAGGAAACACAGCCTAATAAAATCAGCATTGAGCTGATTAAAAGAGTTATCTATGTAACATACATGTGCAACGATTTTGAAAGAGAAATAAAGAGGTCTATTTCATGTATCTCGTAAAGAAAAAGCTGGAGAACCAGTACAGCACAGAAGGAGTTAATTTTGGACAGGATTTGACTGAACAGGGAATAATGAACAGTGAGATACTGCAGCTTTCAGGCAAAACAGAGTAACAACAATTAAGAAGAGAGAGGGAGGGTAAAGGGAAAAAACAATCTCCAGGCAGTTAACTAACCAGAGCAGTCCAGTGTCTGAAACAGATAAAAGCGAGGCCACCAGGCTTGCCGCTGATTCTGGCTTTGAGCTCGGGTGTGCAAAACTACAACATTTGTGAGCCAACTGTTGGTGGGTTCCTTCTCATCTGCTTTAAAATATTTGGTTTTGCTGTATTTCCATAATAACCACAACCACACTCTCCCCTTTGCAAACCCCCCACAACAACAGATGTGTGTTCTAAAAGGAAACAGAGACACTGATATAATCAGACACTAGTTAGCGTGCTTTCATACTAAATTCTCCAGCAAATTCGCAACAACAAAAAACTCGCAAGGACTGATGGAATTAATCTAAGGTCCTTGATTATTTGAAGTTCTTAAAGTTTTCATTTTGCATTTTGTGTTTGAATGTATAGGGCTTTATTTATCAAACTGCAGCATAATTTTCCCTTCAGTTTGAGGCTGTGATTGTGAAACAAATAAATTGAAACTTAAGGGCCTGTTCTCTCCAAATTTAGGTCCATTATCACTTTAAGAATGCACACTACTTGATGATACAAAAGGGGTGTGTATAGCTGGTTATTTAGCTGCTAACTCAGCGATATGTCGGTTAACACAACACTTTCAAGCTCTTTCCGGGGTTGTTTCATTGTTGAATGTGCGTGTGTGTGTGTGTGTGTGTGTGTGTGTGTGTGTGTGCATGGCAGATATTACGTAGCAGCAAGATACTTTCCAAATATTTAACATTTGTTATTTTAAAGTAAAAAAGAAGTTTTGCAAAGACTTAAATAAAAACTTATTTTAAATAAGTCCATACTTTACATTAGAATGAGAATAGTAGATTTTTTTATTAAATCATATTTTATCATTAATACACTTCTATCATAGCTATGGTTTTCTTGTATGCACCAATATGCACTTAAGTATATTATGTACATCATATAATGTCAGATATTGTAGGGCTTAAAATACATCAAATGCACTTGTTTGTTCTCTGCATTAAATAATTTTTGGTCTTAGTAGCTTCTAACTGCTTTTGACTTGAAATAGTTTATTTATTCTTCTTTCTTGCTTTTAGAATATGTCCATGTAACAATGCTATAGTTGGAGGAAGAAACTAGAATTGAATTTTTTTTTTTTAAATATGGCGATGACCTCTTCAGCTTCCTGCATCAATAGGAAGATGGAACTGTTTAACCCCAACCTAAAGATCTAGCCCTGAGATGACTGGAAATCACCCAGACCCCGAAAAGGGGTGATTTGGGGAGCTATAGACAAGCACTTCATCAGCCAACGTGAAGTCCCCTTTGGGTGCTGGACAACTTTGTTCCCGTTTCTAGAGGCTGGCTACCAGGCTTATGCCACTGGACAAGTCCCAACCCCTCATTCAGTTTAGTGCACTTTATCCTGACTCCACCCACATATAACCCAGTGCCGTGTTTTCTTGCATGCTTTCCTGTCACATGATGTGCTAGAGCTGAAGACTGGCATTTCATGGTTTCCACGGTATGTACTGTACTAAATGCCCCTCTCCATCTTGTACTTTTCTCCATGTTTATTTCAAAATAGCTCTGAAACCTTATTTTGGCCTTGTTTCTTAGATATCCATCAGTCACATACTCTCGGACTGCCCTACAAGTCTAAACTTTTTCAAGATCAACTCTCTGGACTCTGTCTAAACTCCAGGTACTGACCTGTTCTAACTGGTCTCTCTCAGGATCTTTGGAACTGGGCAGACATCCTAGAACAAGATGCAAAGAAAGATGAAAACACAACAACTCAACTAGAATCAAGATTGTTGGAATTCTCAGTATGCTTCCTTGCCTTCTGCAGTATTATCACCTAAATTCTGGGTCCCTTTGGGACTGTCCAGTCTATATTTGTAAGAGTAATCATGATATCCACCAAAGCTATGGAAATTTTATCTGTAGTGCTCCAGTATACAGTAATCCCCATGTCAGCTTGCATACAAATCTTATCATCCACAGACCCAAGAGACAGCATCAGTGAACTGTATGTAAGTTCAACAGCCCTTTGCAGCAATGTGAGAATTTAGCACACTGACCAGTTACAAAAGGGGACAGGTTCCCCAACTGGGAGAGGTGGTAGTTATAGAGAAGCAGGGAGAAGGCTTCCTTTGAGGCTCCCTTGTATAACGCAGAGACGAAGCTTACAGCATGCACCCCACACAGCAGACAATACTGAGTTCCTCACATGATACCTCTTCATTGCTGATGTGGAAAAGTCCACGAAGCATAAAGTGGCAAGCTCTTACTTTAAGGGACTCGCCCGGATGGTGTCAGCTTGTGCTGCTTGAATCCTGCTAATATTTGCCCTTTGACACAAGTCCATGTGTCATGTTAGATAACTGACAACTGAATTAAGCTAGAAAATGTGCTTCAATTGCAGCCCTTCACAAATTGTAACCTTACAATGCTCAAGTAAATGATTCTTAAACTAGAATGGAATTAGAGGCACATGGTAAACTTAAACAAAAATATAGACACCGAAGTTCCACCTATTAAAGGATTAGGTCCAGGTGGTCTTGAGTGGGGGCAGACAGGGAAACTTAATGTGGAGAGCTTCAGGGATTAATATTCTACCAGGATCTAGAACACTACTGTACATCGCCAGACAGCTGAATGGGACCTACAGTACACAGTGAAAACATAACAGCAACAACTCTGTGGGCCTTCCAGGCAAACAATCTCTTTCTTGATTCCAACTAAAATCCTGCCTAACCATCGACTTCACTTGCCAAAAGCTGGCTTTCTCTTTCCTGTTCACCAAGAATCTAACTTGTTCCTGATGAACCACTAAAACCCATCCTGGCCACTCCCTTTTATCCTACACTCGTGTTCTCTCAAAAGCTGCTGGGACATTCTGCTGTAAATCCTTCTAGTTACTGGGTGCTGATTCAGACTCAGGGAAACCATATTTAGCTCCAAGCTCCACAGACCACTTCCTTCACCAGGATCCTCATACTTTCTTTCCAAACTACAACATCCCCTATGAGAGGGACAAGCTTTTCCTTCTTCCCTGCTCCCAGGTACCCTGGTACCAATCCGTTCTGTTGGAACCCTGACTCGTAAGTTCTGAAAGGCCAGGAAGCCAGTAAGAGATTCCTCACTCACTGATTCAGAGATGGAGGCACAATCTCCCAAGAACTAACAAGATTCCCCCCAATTAGCTCTTCATGCTGCCTTCCTTCCCCCTTCTGCCTTGAGGATGTCGCTGAGGTCTTGCACAGTGGCCTTATGCTGCTGCCTCCAAGTCTATAGCTTGATAAGAATGGAGAGTTTCTATAAATTCATGGGCTCTGACAATTCCTAATACTTGCAGGGCACATTATAGTTTAGATAACACTTTTATATGCATTATCTCATTTAATCTTCATGGGGAAAGCGGCTGACTCATGTATATAAAAGTAAAGCGAGTTGCACTTAACTACACAGCATTGTTGAAAGGAGGGAATAAAGTGCCAATAAGTGAGGAGCCGTGCAGGTGCTCCACATGTATTTCTCGCATTTTTCCCTCGAGTGTGTTGTCCATTGTTTATATAATGTTCAGCTGTAAAAGACAGTTATCTCATTATTTCTGTCTCTCTTGGTACAAAATAGTGCAGACGGTGAAAAGCCTGGCCAGGTGACTCTTAAGATCTCTTCTAGTTATTTGTTAAACTTCTTTACTAATTACCTAAACATGACTTTAAAGTTTCTGAATTATTTCTCCTGTAGGAGACTGTATGTTGTAAAGTATATTATAAGTTGGAAAGAAGCAAAACAGGCTGAATGTGATGTTAGACCTAAGTACAGTGCAGTATTATAGGATCGCCCTCTTCTGTCCCAAGCTCTCAACTGGTTGTCTGAGTTGCTACCTTACCACTGCTGTCATCTGGGATGTGAACAGCGTACCTTTAAGGTAACCTGCACACGTTGTTATTTCATCTTTTAGATGTGCTTCTGAGAAAATCTTCATGCGTTTGGTTTACACAACTTCTTATGCTTAATGACTGGCTCATAAAAGTCAAGAACAGGATTTAGGAATATGAAAATAATAAGTTAGGAATATGAAAATAATAAGTGCTTAAAATATTTGAAAAAGTGCTCACTGTGAATGCTTAAACAAATTCCTGTAGATGAAAGAAGGTGAGTATCAAGTCATGGTGTCATCCAGGGATCACATCAGAGATGTACATCCACACTTCCACCCCAAGTTTAAAGTCCAGGAATTTTCTCACTAAGATCAAGCCATCTCAGCTTGTGGGAAAGCCTATCTTTCATCTTAACAAATAAAAAATATATATATAAAACATCTCATTAGGGCAATGTGGATCTAATTTTTATACTCCAAATGGAAGCAATTAATAATATTGGTCAGAAACATCTAGTCACACATTTAAGAAAGGAGCAACTAGCACATCTTTGTTTTTCTAAGCACTATGGACAGAACAGTGAACAAAAAGTCAAAAATCTTGATTCTGAAAGGACCGGAGTCACCAAAGGGAACCATTAGTCCCTCTATTTATGACAAAGAGCTGGCCAAATTTTTTTCAGGAAGGAACATGAGTAAAGTTATTTGAGATCTTCTGATAGTATACAAATCCTCAGTGTCATATCTGTTTTAGATACATGAATGTAAACATGAACACAAAGGCAATAAACCTGAACCTCAGTTATCCAGGTTCCAGCACTGATGATCACAGCTGCACTCTGCACAGAGAGGTGGCTGTGCGAGAGATCACGGAGGCGGCTCACACACAACACACGCAGGCACACACGAAGGAAGGTCACAAAGGCCCTGCCTCATTTCCCACCAGTGTTTGTGGGAAAACATCAAGACTATAAAATTCAGTTTCTAACACTCCTTGGTTTTACATCCCTTACCCTAATTTTTGTACAATAACTTCAAACATTTTGACTTTCCATAAAATAAAGTAGATGTGGGTCTTTTAAAGTCTAGGCTTGATACAACAAATAAAAGTTCAACATAAAATATTAAGAGATTAAAAATAGATATCTGAAGGTATGGTATGTTTCTCAGACTCTGGAAGTGACTTGAATTCGATTCAAGAAGGCAATGTCCTCTCTCTTGTCCTGACATAAACCAACAAATAAACAATTTCAAAAAGCCCAGTTCTACAGACATAAGACATCTGGATGCTTTAAAAAGGAATCTGCATTCTTGGCAGTGTGTCCAAACTTGGGATCCAAATTTTCTGAAGTTCATACATCACCATTGTGACAAAATGCTCCCCTGTCACGATGTGTCTCCATAATATCATGTCAACATTATCTGTTCTGCAGAATATCTCCTTAAAAAGTTGACGACCTGAGGGGAAATGTAGTTGTATCCCATAAGGCCCAAGAATTTGATCCTATTTGTTCATTATGCACAGAAGGTACTCTATGTAATATGCAGCTCATGATGAGAATGTTTGAAAAGGTCATTGGCTTAGTTCAAATAAACAAAACGCCTTCTCTGTAACATTCTGGCATGATAGAGAATTAGAGCAGTGAGAAGACTGTAGAATATAAAGAAAAATCCAGAGGCTGGCTAAAGTTGAGGGTAAGACTATTTTTAGTACCCCCAAAGATTGCTGGAAAGAAGAAAGTGATATGTAAAGTAAGAGAAATAAAATTTGACCATGACATCCAGATTTAAAATAAGAAATGATTAATTATTTGAAATGAGAGTCACTACGTCAATTGTGCCCTTTTTGGGTGTAATCGTAAAAATTACTGTCTTCCCAAGATTTTGGCCCCTCTATTCTCAATGCAAACTTTCTGCCACTTCTGAATTTATGGCAAAAAAAGAGAGGAAGCTGCTTATTTTAGGGAAATTTCCCAAATCTTCATGCTAAGACAATTAAAGCAATACAACTGATATTGAGAGGTTTGCTTATTTAAAAAGAAAGTTTCTTCAACAGATATATGCTGTATTTTTTTAATGAAAAGTTATGTGCTGGATTCTTGACATCTACTCTATAGTTCTCATGATAATTCTAAGTTTATGCCAGATGTAGCACATACTACTATATGTAGAGAAGAATCAAATGACAAAAGGAAAATGTACTGTCGCAGAGTCTCCAGCTGCAAAGCCAGAATTGAGCCCCATGACAGCCTTTCCGCCAAAGCTCAGCCTTGCCACTACCTGTAGTGCTTGCTAATAATGAATAAGAGCAAAGCACCCTGAGACACCCCTAGAAAAATTTCAGACCTTGTAGCTGACAACCGATTGAATGGTGACATTAAATTATTTTTCAAGTGTGGATTCACTAGTTGCTGAGTTCATGGTCTCTGGAAAGATATCAGGTGTGAAAGGAAATCCTGAGCATTTTGCAGCGGGCTTGAGCAAAAGAGCACCTTGAAAAGCTGACTGCTAGATTTATAGGGAAGGTCTTGCCTAATGAACTTGTGAAAGTTCCCTGCAGATAGTATTACATGCTCAGCCAGGAAACACACTGGATTCTGGACCCCACCAAAGAAATTCACCTGATAGAGAGCTTCGTAGCAAAGCGCACTGCTTGCAGTAAGCAGTCAGTTCTGCAATGAGTCTCAGAGACCAAAACAGCTTAAAAAGAGACACAGCGAGACACCTTCTCCAGCTTGAAAGAAGGTTCCAGCAGGGTGGCTCGGGACTGTTTTCAGGAGCTCTCTTGTTTGCATTAGTAGTCAATGTCTGGAGAACCAAAAACGTCAACATGCAGATTCCAACCAAAAGGAGAATACCCAGTAGTGACATTAGAAATACAAACTTCTTTGTGTTTATGGTTTGTCACTGTTTTGCAAATGGTGCAATGAGTATGGAGTGGGCTGAAATGTCCATTGGGAGGTGCACAAAAATCTCCTCAAATGTCTGTAGGGATCTAGTAGGGGGAATGGGGGGTCTCTCCGGCATCTTTCCATTTTACATTCTAGGGATTACTAATTGCAGACTAGCATGTGCGCATGCATGCACAGTCTCACACACACACAATCAAGTGAAATATAAATTCAGGAGTTTAAAAAGAATAAATGGTGCTTTTCTGATCTATTTATTAGCAATGAAAGAGAAATAATTTTAACTTGTAAAGAGTCAATGCCATTCTATGTTGTATTGACTGGCCTTAAACAGAATTTTTTGCCCACATATGTTGGAGAAAAACAAGTAAGTATAGCAAGGACAACTTAAAAACAAAGAAGACGAAACATACATGACACACACACACACAAGTAAGAGAATACTAGAAATTTTGGAAAAGCATTATTATGATTATCAAAGAAAATTGCTGATGCAGTGGTTTATTAGATTCAGACTATGAAGTTTATTTTATCTGATGTAGAACTTGGGGCCTATTTTTAAATTCCTTTAAATAATGGGAACTTGAAACACGCTTGGCTATATATAAGATATACATAGCATGAAAGAAATTGTATGTATACTGCAGTCGTACATATTCAAACATGTTCATATGCAAACATATGTTTATATCAATGATACAATTTATAAAATGTTGTCACTTTCTTTCTCTGACTGATCCTCACATAAAACATATGAAGTACTTATTTTCCAACTTCTTTAGGCAGATTTCTAACATTTCCTGACTGTATTTCCAGAATGCTTGGTTTGTATCTTTATGAAAAATCTTGACACACTCCTGCAATGAATTATATGCATGTGATTCCCCCACATGTGGAATGCTCGGAGGAGAGAAACTGTGTTCTCGCCATATTTGTATCCCTCGAGTCACTCCTACCTTATATGGACTCCGGGGTTCTACTACAGAGATCCCAAGAAAATAAAGTTGAAAAGAGATGAATAGCAATCTTGGCAATACTAAGATAACCAATACCTAGCCTGGCCTCTGGAAAGAATTTTGCCATCTGACCCATCTGTAGCACATTGAACTGTACTTGGCCCATGTCTTCCTCACAGTCGCTGGAAACTTTGTTGAACTACATGCCTAAAGCTCTTCTTAAAGTAGCAGCTAGTAAATGATAAGCTCTGGACTTGAACTTTCAAGTACTTTAGTGTTGTGTTTTCAGTGCTGGAAGAACAAACCCTTCCCCTGCCTGAGTAAGGACTGCCAAAACGCCCTTGACTGTTGTGTACAGACATTTGGATTGAGGAGTGGGAGTATGGGGAGGAGGTGTGAGGACAAAAACAAACGGTGTGAGTTCATCTTGCTATGTGCATTTCTCTTCCACTGTTTGAGTCTGAACTATGCTTCTTAAAAGAAATACTTTAAATTCATTAAGCAATTCTTACTGCTAGGCACTAAACGTAAGGAGCAGCTGAACCTAGTAGAAGAAATGGGTAGCTCTCACAAACTAGCGTGCCTGTTTGGAAGTTGTAGCCATAGGTGTGTTAGCTCCTCTTCAGGCTACTTCTGTGTTAAATAAAACCACAATGCCCTGGAAAAAGTGACAAGTCCCAGGGCTAGGGCACATGTTTTTGAGAACTTACTAGAATACAGAGCCTGGTGAAGAACATCTTTATATATTTTTTGGAACTGATTAGCCCTTCTGTCCTTCAGATCCAATTAAATTTAGTCTCTATGATCTAAATTATGGGACATGTTACACTGCATATATTTGTGATTTTGGCTAATTCATATCAATGCCCCCCCAGTCAGCTGATCTGACTTACATCAGTTTATCTGTACCACTATGATACATAAGATAGACCTAGAGATGCCACTCCACCCCTTCGACAACCACATTTTCAGGAAAAATCAGGATAACTAAATTTTTTCAGTCTTGCTCCATTTCATCTGCGGCTGTGTAGACTCAGCCCTAATGTACCTAAGTCAAATGACGTGTGATTTCCCTCCCGGAAATACTAGCAATTTAAATAACTACAAAAAAATTGGGAAAAGTATGCTTTTGTTTCTAAACCCCCAAAAGGAGTGAGAAGATAGTGAGGATACATTTTAAACCACTCTTAAAATAGGGATTGTCTGAACCCATGGTAGAGAAAATTCTTGGTCAACTGTACAGTTTCTCCTATGGCTGACTATCCAAAAGAATGGCTTAATTAAAAATTCAATTGATTCAGACAATGAAGACTATTTTTTAAAAAATAATTTAACTTTTGAGACACGAGTAAAAATTATCTCTAAAGTCCATGTTTGAGCTCCCATCAATTTACTTTTTATTAATCTAAAATTCTTAAACTTTATTTCTCATTTTTGCCAAAGCCAGAAGGTTAAAAAAAAAAAAAAACAAAAACAAAAAAACCATGAAGGGCCATGCAGTTTCCAGCTCACATTCCCAATCTCCAGAGGTTTGGAAAGCTTCATCTATCCATTTGAATGCCTTGGGTATGATCCAAACTGAATTTGAACTCTAGATACTTGAGAGTGACCCATTACTTTGTGAAGTCCAAACTGGCCACTGAGTACCCTATGGGCCATTGTGTCATTGTTTATTCTGGGAACTTGTAAATATTTTTAAAATCCCAAATTATAAAGTTAGAAGGAACATTTTATATCTCTCTGTCATCGTCACTTATTTCTTTCCTGCTTTGGGTGCTGGCCATGTCCCTAAGAGTCCACTTAGTAAAACGGTCAGCAGTATTGACAGGATAATGTGCTCTCGTCTGAAGCCACATTTCTCAACTCCCACAATTCTCAAGAGACAATGGAAAATGTACTTATTAAAACTAATATAAAGACTTGTGTTGTTCCAAATATGGTTACACTTTAAGTCAAACCATGTCTCCATATGCTCGGTGAAATAAAACATAACTTTCTCATGATATGATGGAAATATTATATATCATATGCATGTTGTTCTCTCAGGATATTATTGTTGTGCTGTAATAATCCCAATGATCCACTATATTTACACATTTGTATTTATATTTATAACTGTGTGGTTATTCTGGACAAAGGAGATTAATATTAAAGTCCTAAGAATGTATATGGAGGTCACCAAGTTACCAGAGTCTCAACTGTAGGACTAGGAGAATAGAATGAAATGGTGCTGTGAGCCATTTCAAAGGTAAAACACACTCTACTAACCACTAAGGAAGTAACCACTAAGCTCACAAGAATACAGGTATGTGTTTTTCTTGCCATCATTTTGCAGAAGAGGATCCCAAGGCTGAAATAGTAAATTACAGAGCCAGAAGTGACCCCTAAGTATATCTGACGAATAAAATAGTTTTATTTCTTTTGTACTTAATTCAAATGGCTTGTGATGATACAAAGAAGATCTAGGTATCAAACACTGAGAGCTGGTTTGCCCTAAGAGTTGGTAGAAGGATGAACTGATTACAGGTGCAGTTTATGCTACATGGCAAACAACTGAAGACATCAAGCACACAGTGAGAGACAGCACACTGTGACTCAGGAGAGAGTCTGGGCGGGAGCTAGAGATGGGACTGCTACATCTACTTGGCTGATAATATGAAGAGAATTTCACAAAGAGATTAGAAACAAAAACCTCTTCTAAATAAGAATGGTAGTAAAAAGGAGAAATGAGAAACAAATCTCGAGGGTTAATGACATCATGAAAGTTTTATTTGTTTTTCAATTATTTTAATAGTAGGGATTTGGATACAATTTGTGCTAAGCTGGTATTCCAAAGTAAGTTCCATATCTCAAAAGTTCTGTGGAGTGTTAACGGGTACTCCTCAATAGAAAAAAATAGAGTTCTATATTTAACCACATTGAGTGGATTTTCAGTTCAATTAACCTCAACAGGTGCCTTACCATGTTTAATTGGCTATATTCATCTGGAAACAAAAGTGGGGACACGGCATGATGCAGTTCACTATCATCCTGGACCATGGAACCCAGCTCAATCTGTAGTCCGTTGGCTCCCACGGACTTGCCCTTGTGAGAACTGCCCATAACTTTCTTTTCTCAGGGTACATCTTTCTCTTCTTCAGCCTTGCTACCACCAACAATGCTTTCTGACAAGCCCAACTTGGGAATCCTTTCCTCCTCAGGACTAAGCCTATAGGGGTGTAGAATGAGGCTTTGTATCATTATTCCATTTATAAATTTATTTTTATTAGTAATTTTTCATAATGATAATGTGTATGTTCAACCACTTACTAGTGTCAAACCCTTGCACTAACATTATTCCATAGAGCTCCATAATTATTCAAAGCTGGTAATGTAGCCTCTTATCTCCATTCAAGAACAAAAGACTTGGAGAGTTTAACTGTTTCGTGAAAAGTCCCATAACTGGTATATCAGAGCTCAAAGAGTATAGCTAAGTGTGCTGGTCCCACATGGAATTGTCACCACATCACTGTCTTGGGTGGTGGCAGCAACTCAGTGCACTTAGGATCGTTTGCTGAATGCTCGAATGAACAAACTCATACATTTTTGAGTGATTTATTGAAGGTGCATGCATATCCCAAGGCACAGACTTACTTGGAAGTGTGAATACTGTCTAGACACAGAGAGAAACAGAACCAGGAAGTATGAAATTACAGCATATCTGTCCTGATTCTCCACATTTCCTCAGGCATCCACTTTATTTGACTTTCCTATGTGCTATTGCTCGGCTAAGAGAAAGCTTCGTCTTAGATCAGAAGCAGCAGAGATAAGAGCCCTAGGAAGTAAAATCATTCCTCAGGACAACAAAAGAAGGGTTTAGGCAGACAAAGCTGCCCTTTGGGAACAGGAAGTGGGCAAAGGAAGTCTTGCCTCACTATGTAATTTGGATGTGCCCGGCCCCAGACTTGGAAGGGGAGACGTGGGGCTCTTGTCCTCACTTCTATCAAACACTAACTCATTTTGCTCAGATTTGGACAACACAGCACCTCGAATTTTTAAGGCAAAATACATTCAGTAGCATTGTGAATGATCCTAGGACACTATGAAATGAAAGAACAAAATAAAACCCACCCTATTTCCTGGCTGCCTCTTAAAAGAGAATTACGAGAGAAAGAAAAGGGCAAATGATTACTACCTTATTCTACAGGTGAAGACCACAGAGTCAGCCTGAAAACTGAGGCCAAACAAACTTGATTCCCACAGAAGCAAATCTTTGCAATATGATCAGATGTTTTCATTTTTGTTTTGTTTTGTTTTGTTTTCCGTCCAAAAGAATCAAAGCAGCTCTATCTACCTGTTTCAGATCTTCTAGCCCTATCTAGAAAGAGTCTCTCTGCCCCACCCAGACTTGCAGAGATTCAGCTGAAAAATCATAAGCAGCCAGTTAAGTCCGATTATCTTTTCCTGAGGGTTAGAAAGTTTATGAAATTTAAATTTATTTAACCACGTGGCAAATAGGCATCAGAACATTTGAAAGAATCCAATGATCAGAGTACTGACCTTCAGTGTGGAGGGGGGAAAATAGCTCAAAAAGATCACATGACCAATGTTCTGCCAATAAAACATCCACTGACAGGTAAAAGGCAGCTGATGTCTAGATCTTATCTCTGGGAACTCTATATATTTATGAGTGTTTATTTCATTAGGCCATTACCAGAGACAGAAAAAGGGCACATTTTATGGGTTGAAAAATTCCCACAAGAATCACAAACTCAGAAATTAGATACAGAAAAACCATGTTGTATTATACTGGGCCAGTTCCCTGACCCATCCTCACCCCTGCACCAAGTTGTATCCAGTATAGCTTGACCCAAGCCCTGGGGTATCTCCCTCTTCCCTGGAGGTGTGCATTCCAAGTAGAATATTTTTCTAATATACAGTATGAATTGTTATCTCATGAATCCATCAGACAAATCAAGAGATCAAAAATGCTTTAAGCAACATTCTTTTTTTATGGGAAAACTCAGACTCTCAAAAGACTAGGTTTCAAAAGAGTAAAAAAATGCCCCCATAAAAAAGTGTAATAGTGAATTAAAAAGTAAAATCAAGGCATATTGCTCTCTCTTGAAGTCCACCCATGAGAAACAATGAAGATAACATTTAGCGCATGTGATAGTGATAAAAATTCAGCATACAAGAGGGAGATAGGTAAACTTCTAATGGGCACTAAAAACCCCAAAGGAGATCCACTCTTTAAACTTCCATGATTGGACCATCTGGTGTTCTCAAGAGCATCTTAGTTTTGTTAAGCACCAACAGCTGTAAATGAAGTACAACCAGATCTATTTACACGGGACCCACATACAATAACACTCTGAAGAATGAAGTGCCCACAGCTCTTCCTGAGCTGAGCATAAAACATCTTGTAAAACATACTTCCTTTAGTATTCTGCACTCATTGTGGATATGATCCTGTTAATAACAACATCACCATTTTTTGCTAATTACGAAGATACTGATTCAGCATTAGAGAGAATAAAAGGTAAAATCAGTAGGAAAAGTTTCAATTAGGCACTCTAGCTTTGGATAGCTTAATCATGGAAATTTAAAAAGTGAGATCTCCTCTGAGATTTTGAGTGCTGATTCGAGGCTGGCTTCCTCCTTTTCACATGTTGAATTCCTGTCACTGTGACATGTTCTAAATAGGATCACTATAGTCTCTCTCGCGTGAACTTCAGGAGAATGTACACATTTTGATTTTACTGGTGAACTATTATATTTTATGAGAACATCTTCACTTTTTAGGATGTAGACCTTTGCCATAATCTTTGAATTTTCTCTTTTTAAAAAACGTGAACACTGGTAGAAATCTATACATATTATTGGTGCTCTTTTCTCCCAAAGAAAGTGAATTTCATGGGTGAATATTTTGTTTAGTGGCTGTTATTCAATAGGAGCAAAAGATCAGTCATGGCTGGATGGGAACACTAATTTGACAGCAGGTTACTTAGCAGTTATTGGGAAAAATAGCTTGAGCAAGCAGGTGTTGAGAATCTAGTGTTGAATAAGACTTCAAGGATCCATGGAGTGAACTTTCTAAAGAGCGAGACAGTATGTAAACAGAAGGTATATAAAATAATACGAATTTTGATGTGCAGGAAGTCAACAAAAGGGTGCTGCTGTAAATGAACAAGGAGAGAGGGAAAAGGTGAATGCTGTGATAGGGGAGTAAGCAAAGAGATCTCCCAGGAAGCGAACATAAGCTGAGATGCAGCTAAACAGAAGGATCTAGCCAAGCTCTGTGTGGAAGAGGAGCACTGTGCCCATCACATGCACCCAAGGTCACCAGGCAAGAAGAATATGGAAGAAGCTCGTGAGAAATTGTTGGAGATTTTTGTGACTGTAGCCCAGGCAGAGACTGCAAAAAGGAGAGTAGCTCACAGTGGCCTGGGTCTGGAGGACAGACTCGACAAGGTCTTGGCCATGAAGAGGAAAAGAAAGGATCCAAGGAAGGTGTACATGTAGATAGATGGCTTAAACAGAGGCTGCGTGAAATGGAGAGGCCAGGGAGTTGGGGGCGGGTGCAGCAGATAGAGTGTGTGGGGCACAGGGAACTGGGAGGGGAAAATCAAGATGTCCGGCATGCACCTACTTCTTCCAAATATAATGTATGTGACACATGCAAGGCTCTCTTTCACTCCCTTTTTCTTCCCTTTCCCTACATTCATTGCATGATATGGGGTTGGCACAAAACGAATAGGATTCACATTCTTAATTAAGGAGCTCACTCATCTCCTGGAAGTGGATATGGAAACAAAGATACAAAGTCAGTAACTGGGTGGTGAAATCTGTGTAAAAGGGTCCCATAGAAGGATAGATACTCCTTCTGCCTCCATAAATTGAAAAGTTTATTGTAAGTTAAAAAATAAATAGCTCTATAGATACTGAAAAGTATGGAGCTTGCATCAGGTTGAAAAAGGAGAAGGAATTTAAAGCAACCACCAATGTAACAAGGAGAAAACTTGCACATATAAGAGAAGAGACCTGGTCAGGGCAAATTAAATCCCTCAAAGTGACCAGGGCAGACTGCCTTGAAGGGAAGCTCTGAATACTGGGCAACCTTTGATTCTGTACTTACAGGCTTGATCTTCATCCTGAAAACAAAGGCAAACACAATGTGGGATTTAGGACAATCACCCTAGTAGGGCCAGAGGGAAGGTAGGGTTATGATACACAGACAGCAGGCAACACCCACCCTCCGGCAGCCAACCTTAAGATGCCAGTCCCCGAACAATAAGGATGACTCCAGAAGCCAGGGTATGAATTCCTACAGATCGTGAGCTGTGTTCCCATAGTAGCGCCTTCCTATTAGAGCCCAAGGATGGTTGGGAAAAACCATCACATCACACAGCTATATGAATATGAGTGAGGAATGAAAAAAGATGGCTACTTTATTAGGCAACGATTAATCTTGGGTTGGAAAAGAGTTCTGGCTCCTCTTTTCTCCTACCATGCACGTACTGTGGTTTGGCACTTTGAGCTCTCCAAAATAAACAGGCAAACCACCTTATGAACTTTTATCTCCAGACTCAACCTGCTAAAAAGAGTCCCGGATTACAGATGATGAATGTGCATTTTTTTCTAGCACTCAAGTTCACATTCTTCAAAAATAAAATACTGCCACTTGTTAATAAGCTAAAATAAGCATTTACAGTTTCCTGAAATATTTTGAAAGTGCATCAGCAATTATATTTGAATTATAAAGTCAGCTGAAATTCGAGGCCAGACTGAATTCCAAGGCTGATCCACAGAAGCACGTTCAAGTCCAGAGGCTGCAGCTGGCCAAGTGGGGAAAGAAGGGTTCTCTGCGAGGACAAATTGAGTAAGTTGTTGACAACAACCTCAGGATTGAGTATTGTTCTGAGATTAGTTTAAAGAGAAAAATAAAAGATTCCTTGAGCCCTGAATCATTTATTAACTCAGCTTAACACTGATATGGTTCTCAGCCCAGAAACAGAAGTTCAAATTCTGATGTCCAGGGACATCCACTCCCCAGCACAGCTCAGTTCCAACAACAGTGAATCTGAGGAACGAACAAGATGAATTCCATTTTTACTACAAATTTCAAGGGAGATGATTTCAAAAAGGAAGGGAAAAAATAACATTCTGAGGCAAGGGAACCAAAATCAATACACCCATGGTGACGGATTCAATTGGAAAAAGAAGAAAGTTCATGGGTGTATCAACATTTCCCTTGCTTTGCAATGATATTTGGAGAGAGAATCAATCTTATGGACTACTCATCTAGCCCTAGAACTACACTTGGGTTGCTCTATCCAGGAGAAATGATAGATTTGTCTCACCATGAGTTATCATCTAGCCCTTTCTTGATCCGTGACAAACACAGGCCAGGAGAGGACTGCGAGTTCCATAAACCAGTTCTGTCTCACAGTGGGAAGGAAAACCTCAGAGCACTGATGGAAACACTTTAGATATTGCTGTTATTATTATCAAAAGGAACCCAGAGTCTCCTTGCTAATTGTATTTTATTGCCTCCCTAATCAAAGCAGAATATTTGCTATTTTGTTTTCAAACTTTGATTCGAATGCTAAGCAACTATAACAGCGACCATCAGAGCAAATATAGACTTAAGCAACGAATGTCTCCAGCTTTCTGTTTCAAAACTACATTTGTGTATTTTATTTTATTATTTTACGTATTCTTTTTTATTTTTATTTTGCAGTTGTGGGAACTGAACCTAGAGTCTTGGCATGGAGCCCCATCTTCTGCCATTTTTTATATTTTATTTTGAGACAGGGTCTCACTAAGTTGCTGAGTTGCCCGTGCTGAGCTTGAATTTGCAATCCTCCTGTCTCCAGCTCCCAGCCTATGGGGATTGTGGGTGTCTTCATCTGGGCTTTATTTATTTTTATTAGTTCATTTTAATTGGATTGGTAAATTCTGATTTTATGAAGAAATTACAAGTAGTAACTAACTTCATTCTTCACATTGGCCTGCATGAGCAGAATGTCCAGCGCACAGATATATTCTCTTGCAGGAAGTCAGACAATTCTCACAAGCTTCGCTGCTCACTTCACTTAACCTCTGCCTGTTGTCCCCGCTTTGCTGACACTGTTAAAATCTCAGTCTGCACAGAAATCAAGGTTTGCTACTTGTCCTGGTTTGTTTGTTTGTTTCTCTTTTCACAAATTTTTTTGAATGAAAGTTTCTTTAAACACAAGATTAATCCAGAGGAGGTAAAAAAAGGTACACAGTGACCAGTGTTTGTTAAGTGGGCATACCGCTGCACAAACCTTTCCTGGTACTTGGCAAAAACGCTTTGATTCCCAAATGATGAGCTTGCTCCTGTTTGAATTAAGTTTGGAGGTAAGTGGGGCAACGTTTGGTGAAAGGCCTGTAAAATAGGTCACCTACTACAAGTGTAAGAAGAGAAGTTAGTCAAAGGGTAGCCAGGAGCAAGGACATATCACAATTCCGAGAGAATAGGATTTAGTGATTGTTACACAAGGAAACTGTGTCCAAAGACCCTTTCAAAAGGCAGAAGAAAGAAGTCTTTGTTGGTGGGAGCGATTGAATCTGCCTCCGTTACCTTCTTTTACACATCACGTATCCTGTGACACACGGGCACACCGTTTAGGGAGGCGAATGTCATGTGACACCACTTAATAAACACAAAGACATGAGGTTGGTGTTCTGTTCCACTCCTGCCCTACTTGCTGTACCGCACATCAGGCATCACAGTGAGCCCCATTCTGGCTTGGCTACTGCCAGGCACAGGTGAAAGAACTAGGTACTGTCCTGAGGACCCACCTGGAATCAGCTTCTATTATTTTTCTTAAATGATCTGTTACGCATCCTTACTTTTATTTACCTGATATCACTGTTTCTCAGAAGACATCTGAGCTCAGGAAATGGATGTTAACCTCTGTTTTGTCTTTCAGGGAAAAATCATTTTCAGAATATCCTTCACATTGGATCATATAAATATACATTTACCAAGGTTTATTTTTTCAAAAAGGGTTAACTTTCTTTTTGCAATTGATTTAAAAAATACATGTACTTTAAACAACACATTTCTTGAGGTTAACATGTAGTTACTCTTCCAGTTTTCAAGTTTATGGTGGGTGGGGACTAAGGGCATGTTCTTACCCCTTTAGGAGAGAAGTACGATTATAGATTATGCCAATAATGCCTAAAAGCTAATATTTATGTAAACTCTCCTCACGCACTTTTCAAGTTACTATTTTGCGCAGTTTTGCTTCCTGTAGTCCCTTCACGTGGTCAGAACATTTGGCCTATGCTTTTGATCAACTGTTTTTACTCTGTAAGAAGAGCTAGTATAACTGACAGATGATGTAACTCAGGGATATGGAGCTGTCGTACCTCTCCAAGATCGGGTAGCAAACTGCATCAGAAACAGGTGGGATATGTTTCTAAAAAGCTGACCTACTCCAATAAAATACAAAACATTTTCTTTTTAAAATAGGTCACAAACTTAGTCTCAGCAATGAAAACAGAAAAAAAATAATTTAATTACAGCTCAAATGGTTAAACAATTTTCCACAGAATAACACTTTGCCAGAGAATATTTTAGTATCAACCAAACAAAGTTGCAGCATGGCAGTTCTCACCTAGGAGAGATTTTGCCTTCTCCCCAGGGCATTTGTCCCTGTCTGCAAACATTTGCACTGGTCACAGCTGGGAAAGGAGAAAGTTCTACTGGTTATGCAGAGGTTAGGAGCCAGCAATGCTGATAAACACCATACAATGCAAAGGATGAGCCCCCCACAACAAAGAATTGTCTGGTCAAAATAACAAGAGGGTTGAGGCTGATAAACCCAGTGATAGTCTACTTCAGTGGTACACTTGTGAAACATTTCTAAAAAGTAAAATAATTATTGTAACAAAAGTACTCTAAAATGAACTGTGAGGTATTTAGTACCAGAGTATTTATTAAAAATTGGACAGTTATCTCACTGGAATCTACAATATCTCATTTTATTTTAGAACCAACTTAACTATTGGCAATAGTTCACCAAGAATCATTTCCTGGAGGCCTATTATTTAGAGAAGAGTCCAGAATGAGAGTGACACAGGAAATACTTATCCTATGTCAGAAAATTCTGCTCTGATGATAAACTTCCTATGAATGTAAGTCGTATGTCTTCCTAATGATCCTTCATTTTTCTAAGATCCTTCTTTTGCCTCTTTAAAATTGCAGATGTCTTGTAAACAATTCTGGGAATAAGATACAGGAGAACTGAACACCAGCCACTTCTTCACCTTGAGACTGATCATGAGCATCTTTCTTCTGATTCATCCCTTTCCTGCACAGATTGGGAACACTTATAAGAATGGGAGATAAAAGAAGGGCTGGGTCCCAAAGCCCGCTAAATGTTTGGATTTTGTTAAGAAAGCCAAAAAGGACATCAATGAAAGACCGTTGTGGACTATATTCAAAATGCTCATATTTTTACTTCATTCCAGTAAAAGTTTCTCTCCAAAATAATTTGGTCCCGAGAAAGAATAAAAGAATGAAAGATATTTTATTTTCTCTCATAGATGTTGGCAGTACTTCACTCCTACATGTCTGAGGTTGTTTTCATCTTGCCAAGTACTTTGATATTTGTCAATGTGGCTACATGGCTTGAAACAAGAGCAGTGATAACTCATACTAATTATTCAGCTTGTGTATTAATGCTTGACAAGAGAGAAAAGAATTTTTTCTTTCTTGATTCTGGTTGTAAAAATTAAGACGCCCAAGAGGAAGTGGAAGATCTGTGTTCTTAAAAACAACAAGTTTCCAACTTGCAGATTTCTTGGATCTAAACCAGCGGGAGCTTCCTGCAAACAGGGGTCTCGGCTCTGCTGACTTCCAGGCCCTGCGAAGCAGTTCAGACCAGGTCTGCTGTGTCCCTCCTACCACGCCTGAACTTCTCCACCCTTTGGCATTGGCAGTGAGTCTGAATGAGGAAGAAAATCATCTCCTTCCCTCTCCGTGCTTTTCTTTCAAGATGAAATTCTAACATATCAGACCTTCCTATAAATCCAGCATTTCCTTGCTACATCCCAACAGAAGCAATTTAAAATGGAGTCAAGGAGCATGATGCTAAGTATCTGTAAGTTCAGAAAGACCAAGTATGATGGGCTAGACAACACATGGAAAGTTAATGAAATGATCTGGACTACAGAATAAAACAATGGGGCTGGCTTAGGGGTAGGGAGTGAATAATCAATTTGCCTATGCTTTATTTGATATGTATGTCCTGCCAACATGGGTCTGGAATAACAAGTCAATGCCTGCCCTTCAGTTTACACCGTGGAAGGTCGATGTATCTTTCAAGATGTAAAGAGAGGCCCCAGAGAGACAAACAGTGTGAAGAAGCCCATCTAGAAGGGCAGCAAAGATCTTGGGAGATGTCAAAAACTCTCCAGGCATCATTCTTTCTCTGCAGGTTGAGCTTCTCTCCCACTGTTCATGTTCAGCAGGATATTTACCATTTTCCCAATCCCATACTAGATCTTATAGAAGGGTCCAAAATGATAATCCTCTTTGTTAGGTGGGTCTAGGTCAGGCAGTTGGCGAGACTCAGCTATCAGCTTGAGACCTGCCTTTCCTCCTGCCTGTGGGGTGAAATGTCTCTTTGGAGTCTAGGGCTGTGGTTCAGTGGTGGAGCATTTTTTTTTTTTTTCCTGCAATGTCTGAGACCCTGGGCTCGATCTCCAGCAGTGCAAAAACAGAACAAAAAGCAAACTTCTTCTCTGACAGAAAATAAACTCCAACTTTCTTCAGAAGAGATTATATTTAATTTACTGACCAACAGTTGATATGCAGCTTACTTTGATCTTCTAATGACTTTGTGCTAAAATTCAGAATATAACATCACAGCATCTCCAAAAGAATTACATGAATGTCAAAAAGAAAATGAGCATGTAGAATACACCTGCTTAAATCTTGTCCTTCACAGAAATAGACTGTATCATACTACAACATAAATACCTGTCACCAACTCCATCCACTGAGACAATATTCAGATGACAATATTAACAGATGTATTCCTTGGAATTTGGCTTGTACCATCTCAAATTTGGGTATTTGTAATGGGATAATTTTCAATTTTTTTTTTCTAGAATGAATTTCCCTCCCTTAGTTAGGTTTGATATAACAGTGTTAAACATGGATCTTAGAACTGTGTTAAAAATTCCAATTATTTTAGCTCTCATTTTTCTCATCTTCAAAGCCATTCAACAGAGCAGGTAAAAAGTAAAAATACTTGAAGGTGACTTGTGATTCATAATTTCTATGTGCCTTATTCAGAAGAAAAAAGAGTAAGAGTAAAATTGAAGAAAAATAATAATAACCAAGTCCCTGATTAATTTCATTCATTCAGAATTCAGCTGTGAAGGGGAAGAAACGTCAGCAGAGTCCTGTAAGTGTCCAGTGTCCATTTAATCTCCACCTGGGAGGTATAATCAAGGCAGCACCAAGCTGGTGAGTCAGGAACTAGGTCTTTTTCACTTGAAAGACTAAACTCTCTACTTGCACACTGCTGCCTCAAGAGTTGGATACACATGCCAAGACCAGGCAGTAATCACGACATCTCTGCATTCTTTTGAAGGAGTCCCTAGGCACCTTACATGTCTCCTAACAGAAAGAAACCAATCCAGAGACAAGGGTCCCTGACAGTCTGCACTCTAGTCACCTAAATACTGATTCGGGAGGTCTAGGGGGGGACCCAAGGTTCTGCATCTAGCAAGTTCAGAGGTGATGCCAGAGCCACTGAATCAGGGCCTACACCCTCAGCAGCAGGGACCGTTTGAACATCACTGAGCTGAACTGACATGAAAGAGGTTTTGGAATAAGGGTCCAAGAGGACTGACCTCTATCAAAAATTAAAGTTGGCTCCTGTAGAGAAATTCCTTCAGTGGATTGTGCAACCATTTGCAAAATGCTGCAAGGACTAGTGTACCCTTCTGCTTGCCTTTTCTTTTTTCATCACTAGGCTTGGGGGTTCTCTGCCCAGACATAGGGCTACTAAAGATCACAGCTTTTTTGTTTGGACAGGCTGGTCTTGAAGTTTGAGCTTGCACACAAAGGGCTTATCACCCACACCAGCCCTTCTCTGACAGCTGTTTTCTTTCCCAGCCCCAGGGATCTGGTTAAAGGAATGGGAAAAGGTTTGCTGAAGAAAGAAGCTGGGGTATCAGCAAGCTGGGGTAGATATCTGGCTTCAAGACCTGAGAGGCTCACCTCCATACTCCCCAATACCTAGCCCAACTCAATCCCTGCACTAGAATAAGTACAGACTGACTAGTTGGATAAATCTATCAGTTTTGTCCTAAAAACTGGTATAGATGCAGGCACTAAACTACTCCCTATAATAAAACAAGGAATTTCTATAAATTGCAAAGGCTGATTTCACATCCTACAGAAAAGTGCTTATGGACATACGCACCTCTGACAGAACAACATGTATCCCACCAGCGTGAGGTTGGCCGTATGAAATCAGTGTGAGGTATATGAGTGCCACATCTAGTAGAAATGATAAAAATCAGGGTGGTTGTCAGCTGTGTAAATTGAGAGGAAGAGGCGCCTTCAGCAACTTCCTTTAGGGAAGGTCTGTCTTGTGCTGGTGAACTGCTCCCCCTGGTGGATCCAACATTGCCATGTTCACAAGTCCAATCAGTTGAGAGCAGCGTGCTCTGGAGAGACCTGTGAGATTTGTTATAAAGACAGATCCTCCAGGAAAAAAGCTAACTTTTCGGTACCAGAAATATACTGAACACCCTGCTCAACTTCTAATTCTGAACGTGGCCCTTCTTCGAACTGTAGAGGTCTTCCCACATTGTGGTCCTGTCCCACGTGTCCTCGTTTATTGTGGTTGTGTTGAGAGAGGCTCTGTACTGATTTGAGAAGTACGGAGAACTCTTAAATTCTGTATTTTATTTTATTCCCCTTTAAGAGTAATTTTGCACATTTACAAGGAGGAAATGATCCACAGGGGAGAACACTTTGTTGTGAAATCATTTGTTTCTCTTACTTCCTGTCCACTTTTGACTCTTCTCTCTGAGGTGGTCATGAGCGCTGTGGATAATTTATGCTTAGGTCTCTTGTTCTACATATCTGCTCTTGAGATAAAGATAACTTTTATGAATTTCTGAGTACCAAATTTCTCCCTTTGTTGTATATTTGAGTGTGAATGTAAATTATGCATGTTGTTGTTTTCAGTAGAGGCAGTCTCTGCGTGCCCTGCCATACACAGAAAGCAGATCTCACAGGTCAGGCAGAGATGAAAATCTATAGCAACTCTCTCATTCTTTTGAACGTTCTGCAATGAGTCACACTGCAGCCTCAGTCCAAACAGTTTATAAGCTAAATAAGGAGGTATTTTAAATATTTATTTAACAAGACATATTTTAAATAACCTACATATGTAAATAGAGCGTTCTTAGCCTGTACATTATTGCCAGGTTGATTCCCATGTTCTGATATATAATTAATTACCAGTTTATTCCTCTGTAAACCAAAGCAGGGAATAATTCAAAGATGCCAGGTCACCCATGTCAGCAAAATTGTAATACCCTCTTGTCAGCGGGATCAGTGAAAGAGAAATTGAGACTGTAAAATCTGTGATGGTGGGTGTCAAATTGTGTCCAAAAGACAAGTTCTGATCCATATTTTACTTGCTTTCTCCTGATAGCTAGATTTTTTTCTTTGTGTCATCTAGGTGAGCTCAGAATGCACATTTTCTAAATTTAAAACAAACTTAGATCTGTGTGATCTGTGCATTTCACAAGGTAATCACCTAGGCACACAACCTGGAAATTTTAAGCATCACCACTACAACTAGAAACATCAACAGCATGAATACCAATCATTTAATTTCTGGTCATTGAAAATATGAATATTTTAATGTTTATGCAAAATCCAAGCATCCCTTATTAATTTTTGAGAGGAAAATAAAGACATAGATATGTTTTCTTTTATATTTAAAAATGGATATATGTCTTTAAAATATTTCTGCTGAAAACATCTAAAGGATAGAAGCTCTGGATTTCAAATTTTTCATGAGTAGAGCAAATTCTAAGGAAGAAAATGTAAACCAAAAATATGGCATCTTTCAAGAGTTAATTTTTGATTATATGAAATAAGTTCATTGTTACTCTGACCAATGATGCCACAAGTATGTTTTATTTAAACACAGTGCACGTGGTTTACTAAAAACGCAACTCAAAGTTTTAATTCCCAGTTCTGTGTGTGTGTAGCTCATCAACTAAATTCTAGCCAGTGGATTAGTGATATTAATTATCTTGGCTCATGGCCAAAACATCTGGAAAATTTAATGTGGAAAATCATTTAAAATAATTCGTTCATACCACCATGATATAGCAATCCACTGGTTAACTAACTTTTTCACTATCGCCGAGTTGTTTTACCACACTTTGACAAATTCGTATTCAATTGGCAACTGACTGTTTTGCTATTCTACATCAGGAAGAATGATTACTGCCTTGGGGAAATACATAATGCCAACAACAAAAAAAAAAAGGTTGATTTTTATGGTCGGAATGATCACCAGAAACATTCTTAGATACAGGGTCTGTCTCTTCTTTGGTGGTGCTACTTCAGTACTTAAAATAATCTCCTTTTTTGTATTATGAGAATTGGGCTAGTAAGATGTAAATCAGTCAGAGCAGCTTTTGAACTCAATGTTCTTGTGAAGTTTCCTGAAGAGATATTAAAGGTCGAAATAGCCAATCTACCACTCCTCCAGGTTCTCTCTGCAGTGTGGTCCCCCTCATGAGGGGTTGGCTGCGAGAGTAACTTCCACACACATGAAGACCGGCTCAAGGGACTGATTTTTAGGAATTGGACATGAGTGTGCAGATCTGCCATAACTAAGACATTAGTTTTTTTTAATGAAATGTTGATTACATTGAAGCCTCATTATCAGTATGAAAAAATAATTTTGCTCTAAAGATAAATGGTGACAAAAAGATACTCATGTTATCGTCTCATTAAGAATTTTCATGATTGATAACTTCAGTTTCACGAATTTTTTTAAGTCATTCAAAAAATAGAACATAAATATTTTTCACTATTTCCTACTTCTTTTCACAGTAAAAATGATGGAAGTTTATATAAGATACACTAAAGAAGATCCTGAAGTGTGAAGAGAAGGCAGACTGACCAGGAAGTTCAGGACTTGAGGACAAGGCCTGAGAAGCTTTCTCGTTGCCTCTTCTATATCAGATCTGGAGTCCAAGAAACCAAGGATACAAAAATAATAATGGGCACAGACAAGAAAGTCCCCAACAAAAGCTTGTACTGTCTCTCTCTCTGTCTGGCCAAAGGACCTGGAAAGGGGCAACCAAACAGCACAGGCAAATGTGCCAATAATCCTCTAACCAAAAACCACAGAACTAACTTGATGATGTTAAGCAAGACCGAGAAGGAGCCAGCCCTCTCGTCCTTGCAAATATTCAAGAGACCCCCATAAATTTAGGGTGTCAATAGAGCCATTTGAGGAGCAGTAAAAAGACATTCATACTCCTCTCACGGAGGGAAGTATATTGAAGTCTGACTTGTCCTCTCACCTAGCAGTGGTAAGCTGGCCTCTCCCTGTCTCTGCCAGAGGGATACCAGCTAAACAGAAGGTCTAAGTTCACAGTCTCGTAATACAATATTCAAATGTCTCGATTTCAGGAGAAAAACACTCATCATGGCAAGAAAAAGAGAAAACTCAAACTGAATCAAACAAGAAAACAAACATGTTCCAAAATCTATATGACACAGGTGTGAAAATTATCCTGCAACGATTTTACAGCAGCCATCATAAAAATCCTTCAAACAGAAATTACAAACATTCTTGAAGCTGATGCGAAAAAGAAAGCTTCTGAAAAAAAAAAAAAAGGATGTCACAACAAAAAAATAGAGGTACAAAGATGAATCAAATGAATTTTTGAACTGAAAAATGCAATAACCAACTAAAAAAACTCAAGGCCCAGGTTCTATAAAAGAATAGACACAGAAAGAGAACATATCCATGAATCAAAAGATGGAACAATAGGAACTGCTTATCTGTACAACAGAGAAACTGTAGAGCAGGAAAAAAAAGAAATTTACCTCAAAGATCTGTGGGATGATAAAAAAAGATGTAATATTCACACTACCAAAGTCCTAGTGGGCCTACCCAGGCCAGAAAAAAAGTGCCTTAAGAAATGATGGCTGAAATTTTCCTAAATTTGATAAAATATATAAATCAAATTTAAGAAACAGAGTGAATCTGAAGCAGGATAAACTCAAAGCTATCCATACCAAAACACAAGCTAATCAAACTTTTGAGAACTAAAGGTAGAAACAGAAACAGAAACTCAACTCAGATATCCTTTGAGGAATAAGTGGTCAAGGAAACTGTGATATATCATGTATGTATCAATAAAAAAAACCTTGTACTAGTTATATGTGTAACAACATAATGACCTGGGTCAATCACCAGAGAATTACGGAGAGTGACAAAAGTTATAGTGCCTGGTTCCACTTATATAACATTGCTAAAGTGACAGCATTATAGAGAACAAATTAGGACTAACAAGGGATAAGGGCGAGGGAATTGGTTGTGGTTGTGAGGACTACATGAAGGATCCTCGTAGAGACAGAAAAAATAATCCCTTACCTTGACTGTATCAGTTTCAATATCTGATATATTGTGCTGTGGTTTTGCAAGATGTTAGCATTGGAAGAAACAGGTAAAGAATTAGTCTACCTTAATTTTTACAACATCATAGAAATCTACTATTATGCCAAAATAAAATTTAATTGAAACAAAGTTCTGCAAGGCTTGTAACTGAATGGTTATATTACTCTGGACATAGAATCAAAGAATTTTGATGATGTCACTTGAATCTTACACAATCTTGGACAAGTGCTCAGGCCTCCAAACCTACTTCCTCACCCGCTAAATGAGCATGACAATATCTACCCTACTTATTTCTCCAGCTGTAGTCAGGATAAAATGAAAATGATCACGGATGTGCTTCTTAACTCAAGTACCACAAGAAAAAGAATGAAACTTTGGTAAACACTGTGCAAGTCTCTAAGCTAAACTGGGCACCCTACTTTGTATCTACATGGTCTGATTTTATGTGAAACTCTTAAAACACAGCTCCTGTACCTAACTTGTCCAGCATGTGACATTTAAGGGAGGATCATGGAAAAGAAATCCCACTCTTTCATCAGGTCTTTGTCAGGCATTCCGGAGTTCCCGAGCTCAACAGTCCCAATATCTATAGTAACTCGTTTCAAAATCTCTGGCCTTCAGGGCTCTGACATTTCAGGTAGCCTTTCATTCTCCTCTCCTGGGGCACTGGAACCCAGACCCTCCAGCTCAGACCTCGCCTTCCTTTCCCTTCCAAGAGGCGCACGGCTCAGCAAGAGGACTCACCGCCAACATCCAGCCTCCTTGCTGCGCCAGTTCTTCCTTTGCATCAGCTACCTGCTTTCTGGGGGAGAATCCCCACACCCCTACATGGGGCTTGCTTCTTTTTCTCTTCCTGGCTTCTCCCTAATACTATGCCTCCTAGACTGGGAGGATAAAAGGGTTTGCTGAGAGATACAATGAGGACTATTTATAACTGTTCTCATATGTAAATACATATTCTATATTAATAGATGCATATTATATTATGTAAGTATATAGCATTTCATCTTTTTCTCACCATTTTACAATTCACAAAATGTTAGCAAGTAATCTATTGAGTGTCTACAGCTCTCTTAATTTAGAATACTTAGGAAATATTTAATTATCAGGAGAATGAGTACTCCTACCTTCTTTTTTTTGTGGTACTAGGGATCAAATCCAGGGGCACTCTACCACTTAGCTATATCCTCAGCCATTTTATTTTTTCATTTATTTATTTTTTTGATTCAGTTTCTTGCTATGTTGCCCTCCTGGGACTCAAATTTGCAATCTCCCTGCCGGGAATGCTCCCCATTGTATATGAAATTTTTCTGTTGTCTGATTTTCAGCATGACAAGCCATTACTTGAAATCCATTTATTTATCTGTTTAATCACTCATTTATTGATTTCATCACTCATTCAACATTAACCTAACACCACTAATTGCAAGAATACGTGTTAGACATCAAGGGATATGAAATGAATAAAAAACATCCAGGGTCACACACTTGGAAACAATAATTATGGGAATTTGGATCAGGGGACAACCAGGCATGGAGGTATCACAGGAACTCAGAGAGTGGGGTGCTTAAATGTGGATCCACTGGGGTAACTGGAGAGGTTGGCAAACTCAGGCAGCTGTAAGGGCCAGGCAGTCTCATTCTGGAGAGCACAAGAAATTGTTCTGCCCAACTCCAGGTTAATAAATACATGGAAACAGGCCTTCTGTACACGTGCATTCTAGGGATGAGGAATACTGTGCATAATAATGATAATAATCTGTGGAGTCCATCTTCAGCATTTAGCTCACAACTAACCACTTGTTACCATCTCCCATAAAAAGAGAGAAATACACATAAATACTCTTCTGAGTCCAGAGCTGCTCATTTTTCCTCACACCACATGAAACAGCTTCCTGCTTAGGGCCCTTCCTCCTTTCTTGTCTTCTCCATTCAGAAATCAGAGGGATGCTGAATTTTCAAGAAGTCCACATACCTTCTGCTCTCAATAACTCAGGGTTGAAGCAAAAGCTTTGCCTTGCTTAAAAAACACATTTTCTAGCTGAATATTAGAATGTCTTCAAGAATGTTTTGTTTATGTGTTTGTTTTTAATGCTTATGGCTGACCCTTATTCTGGATACATTCTGTAGTCAGGATACATTCTGTATTCTGGATACATTCTGTATCTCAGAATTCTGGGGGATCTAAGGTGGTTCCTAGGTTGTGGTCATTTTCAAACTTCTCTGGCTTCCATCCACCCCTTTGTTAACCTTTGCAGAACTTTGGTGACCACTGTGTTCAACTGTCACACGTGCACCTGCTGTCACGCCCCTACCTTTGTGCATAGTGCCCTGTATCATCCATACCTGCACTTAATGGCTTCCTGTGCTTGGAGTTCATCCTCCTCGAGAAGATACCCAGTGGACTTCACATTTGCTTGTGTAGCTTTTATCCTTTTTGCCCAAAAGGGTGTGTAGCACCAAGCAGAGAGTAAATTTATTTTAAGACAAATGAGTAGACCATGCTGATGTGAAGGAGAGTTTAACACACTCAAAGGAAATGGACTGAGACTACAGGGAGCAGGAAACAATATAGGAAAGATACTGGCAAAAAAGTAAAAGACCTAAGATAGTTTTAAGATGAGGAGCCTTAATCATTTTAAATGGTAGATTTTTCCAGCCAGATTTATAGTTTTAAAAAGCTCATTCTTGCGGGATTTGAGGAACCATATTATTTCAAATTTGAGTAATGGGAATTCCAAAGAAAAATACCTGTAAAGATATCCTTGCAATTCCAATGAGAAGAATCTGAACCAAGAGAAGATGCATTTCAACACAGCAGTATGGAAAGAAATGGAAACCGAGCATTGTGTGGATTTGTTTTGTCTTATTTAGTCACAGACATAACTATAAAGACTGAAAGGTCACTTCTACTCAAGCTGTTGTAATTCACTGCTTCTCTCTTGCAAAACAGAGAACAGAATCTCACCTTTGCCTTTGAAATTATCTCTATGCTGATTAAACAAATACAAGTTAAAGTAGCCTTAAAAAATGCAAAAGCCAAACATTTTCAGAAACCAAACATAGGTCGCTGTACCCCATTTATCTCCCTTCAATTCTCGTGCCCAAATCCCCACATGTGGCCTGGAACCTCTTCATTTATAACCTCCCCTCATGGACCATCCTGCACATTTATTTTCCCCACCTCAAAAAGTGCTACATAACATCTGTTCTAAATCTCTTTTAATTTCCACTTATGTTCTATTGTCCTGTAATCTGTTCAAAGCTAAAAATAGAACTAAGGTATGATCTCAACACAACCTCTAGTGATTAATTGTATTATTATTTTTTGTCCAACAGAACAAATCCACAATAAATAACAAATGCTTTATCTGTGAAAGAACCCTGAAACAGACCTTTCTCCCTTCTCTACACTTGCTAACCCAATATTAAGAAGAGCCTCTCTCCCTTCATTCTTTCAGCCTGATATTACTTTGCTTAAAGAAGTAAATCTAATTAAAGGATCACAGGAAATGGAAGCTGTTTTGTGAGTTGGAGAAGCTGCCTCTGTGTATCTTTCACCACTGATTGGGCTCACAAGATGGAAATTTCGTAGACTGCTAGGCAAAGTGCTCTCAATGTTGTTGGAACATCTGCTTTTGTATGTGTAAAATCCCTTCCATGCAGTGATGGAAGATTTTTATTCTAATTGAATTTGTAGTTAATTCCAGATAAAGAAGAAATTCTTTTTGCTGATGCCGCTTAAATCAAGGACCCCAAATCCACTACTCAAAGCCCACTTTTACTCAAAATTAATAAAAAGAAATGGGTAGTTTGTATCCAGTGAACATCCATTTGTTTCTGTTTTTAAGACACAGGAAAATTTCAGAGGCAATTGAATTCTGATTTGGACTTTCAAACCCCATTTGACAGACTGAGGGGCAACTACCACAATTCCTAAATACAGTGTTTCTAACCCAATAGACAAGAGCAGAGTCATCTTTAAAGATGGCTTACTACTTTCCTTGTGAATTTTTATCTAGTGTTAACTGATCATAACAAATATGTTTATGATCTTGAATAATTTCAAGACAATTGAAGAGTCTTCTAATGTTTGGTGCAATATTTGCTAAGCAAATGAATAACTGGATAAACCAAGGAAAGAATGTAATATAAAGCAAAGAGTCTCCCAGTGCTTGGGCATTATACTTACTCGATAGGCTGTATTAGTCAGCTTTCCTGTTGCTGAGACAAAATACCCAACACTGACAAATTAAAGGAAGAGAGGTTCAACTGAGCTCCTGATTTGGAGAGACTCAATTCACGGACAGGCATGGCAGACAAAAGCTGTTCAAGCTACAGCAGTCAGGAAGCAGAGAGCAAAGAGGAGCAGAAAGAGAGGCACACCTTCCAAACGAGTGCCCCAGTGACCTGCCCTTTCCACCTATGCCCCACCTCCTCACAGCACATTTACCTTTGATCAATCAGTACAACATCCCCATGACCCAATCACCTTCTGAAACTCCGATCTTTGAACACACGAGACTCTTGGGGGATGTTCTAGATCTAAAAGAGAACAATGGACTTGTGGAAACTGCTGCTTCCATCAGTTCATACATTCGTGTTATAAAGCGAGGGGCATCTATTGAGTTATAATTCATTTCTTTTCCAATCACCCCCGGTAAGTGCATGAACCCTTCTCTCCTCTCCCCGATACAAAATTTTATTAGGGGCTGTAAAATACAAACATTAGAACCTCAAACTAGAAGTCAAAAAAGGTAATAAATTTGGGACATTTACAACTTATCAGGTAGCAGGAATCTCTCTCCGTCTCCTTTCAGGGTCATTTATTCTGGAAACTTCTCATTTTTTTCCAGTCTGTGGATCAGAGAAATAAGTCCCTCCCCTTTTCCACCCAAAGTGTGGTAGATATGTCAATCAGAAGCCAAGGGTGAAAGATTTTTGTACACTGTTGCCATTTACAAAGCTACCAGCATTGATTACCCCTTGCTAAGATGTACCATTTCTAGTTATATTTGCATCCCAAGCATAAGTTTTAGCTCTTTCCCCTTTAAAGTTCTGCCCTGATTATTCTAGATGAGTCAGTTGCCTGTAGTCCAGACCCCTTAATATCTAGAACACCTCTTTATCTATCATCACATTTTTAAAAATTATGGCTTGTATAGACACACTGTCTCCCAGATGTCTGGTCCTCATCAAGCAATTCAAAGTCAGAAAGACTGTGACTAATTTTTTATTTCTTAGATTCAGGAGATGCTCAATAAATGATTTTAAGTTAATAAATTTAAATAGTTTCACTAGATTCCATTAGAAAAATGCATTCCTGTTATTTGGCCAAAGTTGTAAGCCATCATATACTACAATAATAAGAAATGTGAGCTATGTTCAGTCAAATTAAATATAGTGAGGACTAAGGAAGAGAGTAGATTGGTTCCAATTTTTCTGTAATATAAATGGTACTGTCATGACCATCCATGGAAATAAATTTTTGAGTGTATCCATTTCTACTAATAATGGTCATTTCGTAGAAATAAGTAACTATGCCAAAGGAGAATATAATCTCACTTTTATTCATTCTCATTAACACTACCTATTGCTATTAAGTATATTGGTATCTAATAGATAGAAATGATATCCTTAACCTTATACACATAAACAGAGGTACACCTGCACATGCTAGAGAATATTACTGGTATTAATTCTTCTTTTCATCCATAGCTACACACTCTGCAGTGTAATTTTACAGTAGACTCTTACAAAAGATGGAGTATTGTGGTAGACTTATTATTGTGGTCAACTTGAGCCAGAACGCCCAGCTGGACTGAGTTGTTGCGGTTCTGGGCATAGAGGATCCACCTGAGGATTGTTGCCGATGCAACATAAAGGAGAACGGGAGCAGAAGATAGTTGCGGGCTGTTTCCCAGGAGAAGCTCTGCTGCGGCTGGTTCTCCTGAAGGGTGACTCGGCTGTTCTCATTGAAGAAGGAGCTCGGGGCCTCGCTGTCTTTGAGGATGGCTGCTGTTGCTTCGGGGGAGTTCTGGTCCTCATCTCCACTGCGAGCATCATATCCTGGTTCCAGTAAAGATTTCTTTAGCCATCATCTACAGACACGGATGCACATGGGACAGTGCTGTGGGCTCCCAGCCTTGGATTGGATCTCTTGGGTCTCCAGTGCATAGAGAGACATTCAGCATTCTTCCTGCATTTGGCTTATGTGTGAATGTTGTAACTTGTAAATGTCCTGTATTAAATCTGCTCTCTTGCAAACCATTGGTTCTAGAAAGGTAACTAATACAAGTATCTTTCCCTATCCTTGACTGTGGGGTTGGTTAGTAGTGTGGCTTAGTCTGTCCACTTTCCAGTTAAACATATGATAGTAAAGGGACTTAAAATGACCTTGTGTGGCTGGTAAGACCTCCTTGTTGATGCCAGCCTCAGAAGAAGCTCATGCCCACTATTCTGCTGGACTCAGAAGGGTTGAGGGTGAAGTACAGCTGCCCTATCCCCAGAAACATGAGGCTGGCCACTCCAACTGACCGAGGAAATTCTGAGAAAAAATTGTAAATGCTTATAAAGGCTTATTGTGATATGCCACTGCAATGTGAGATTATTTGGTATACAACAGTAGCTGACTAGTACAAGATATGCCTCACATCAGTCTGTCACCAAGAAAACAACACCTAATAAAAAAGGAAACAAGAGTTTTCATGAACTTTATACTTAATTTGAAGCCACGGTATTCATTTTTAAGGCAATAAACACTACATTTCTCTTACAGATTGGTGGCTTATTGTCACTCTGCCTGTCACTAAAGTTGCCCTAAGGAAAACCCACATTTTCTAGACAACACTTGGCTTCTAATTTTCTGAACTGGCTGTATTCTTGTACTTGATTTTAATTCAAATTTATTCTCCATGTGGTGGATAAAAGACATAGCAACTTTGTATACTGTTGCTTTTTATTATTTGAAGCCATTTTTTAGAAACTCTGCTATGCCAGGGACTGAACTTTGGGTTTTACAGACATTATGTTTAATGTATATCATTGTACAGGAATAGAAGCCATCTTTATTTTTATGTATTTTTGATGATGAATCATAAATACAAAGAATTGTATTTATGTATTTATGCCCAGGGTCATGTTGTAAATGACTAAATTGGAATTTAAACCCAAGTCTTTCTGACACCTGAAAATTAAATATTAAAAAAAATTACATCCTCTCTTATAAGGGAAAACAAATCTGTTTTTCTTCATTCCATGATTGCATTATATTGCTTTTATGAGACCCTTATATTGATACTTATTTCTACTACTGACAAATTTGACTGAAATATCAGTCATTGTATCTGGGCAGGACTCCTATGTGAGTAAATTAATAGGTGAATGCCAGCCTAAATTATTTGTTTTTTGAGTTGCTAAGTCAATAGTTTCTTCTTCTTAGTTTTCCACTGTTTTAATTGTCATTCTTGGTAAATTCATTGGGTTAAGAGTTTTATTTAGAACTATGACAAATTGCAAAACTATACAACAATTACAAAACTACAAAACTGTAAAACATAAGCAGGCTTTTGTTACATACCACTTGAGTACAGTTTGGTTTCTATATCACTGCCATCTTGAGAAGCGGGAAAGAACAGAGAACAGAAAACAGAACTCTCAAAAATGATGAGGTGTGGTAGAAACGAGGTTGTGGTCAGGTGGGGTGGGGGGTGGGGGCTTGGGTAACAGAGTATCCCCAGGTGCTGAGAAGGCAACTGGAAAGGGCGAAGCACCGAAAGGATAGAGTTACAGAGCACAGACTCCACCTCTGAGGACTCTGCACTAACAAGAAAATGGGCTTTTTTGAATTTAAAGTAGAGTGGGTTTCACTGTGAAGTTTGAGCAAATCATTAACTCTTCTGAACCTCTGCTTCCTCTTGGATGGTGTTAGTAATAATAACACAATGTATTAAGGACTCGTTGAAAACTTCAAATGAGACAACACATTAAGCGAAACTCTAGGGCAAATATTTTAAACACCATTCAGTAATATTTTTTCCATTTTTTTATTAGTACATGTTTGTAATACATAATGTTTACATTCCTTGTGGGGATTTAGTACATGTACTCAATACATTTTTATTTTTTCATCCCCTTTCCCTTCCCTTCTCCCCTGTTATGGTTTGTGTCTAGATGTCCCCCCAAAGCCTCATGTGGTAAGAGGTAGCTGGATCTAGAGTGTGTGATTACTAAATTAGTCCACTGATTGCTTTGGCATGGTTCTGCTGGGATCAAGGATGTGACACTAGGATTAAGGGTATTAGGATTAAGGGTGGGAGTACTGCCCACCCTAAAGCCAGGTAGCCTGGATAAAATATAAAATACAGGAAGAAGCTGGTTCCCACCCCTTGTTTGCATTCCTTGCCTACCTTGCTGACTTCTGCCTGTCTGCCATGCCACCCCGCCTCGGACCCAGCTGACTGTGAACTGAAACCTCTACAAACTGTGAGCCAAATAAACCTTTCTTCCCCTAATTTTAGGTGTTGGGTATTCTGTCCCAGCAACGAGAGAAAACCTAACTAACACATCCCCCATCCATCTCTTCATCCCCTTCCTTTTTTTTGTACATATATTTTGATAAAATCTCTATGAAATTAAATGAGAGTGTGGATATAACGAAGGAAATTTATATACATTAGTGGTAATGACTATAAATTATTTTTAAATCACATTCCATTACATTACCTTTAGAATTCTATTTTATAATGTAGAGGACAGCTCCAATTTTTACCTGGGGGGAGCCCACCCTCCACACCTGCAATCCAGTTGTGTAAATGGAAGCACCCTCGCTTCCCTTTGATGTGGTAAATTCCCCAAAGCCTGGGGTGACTTAGGGACCTTTCTCAAGAAAATCCCTCCTGGAATAGGACAGCACACTTTAGATTTAAGAAACTACAGTTAAAACTCCTTAGATTTAAGAAGGGGTAGCAGCAACAATAACAAAAACAGTATGAGTCTGAAGAAGAAAGAACCAAATAAGAATTTACAAACATTTTTTCAAGAGACCAGATGGTGAGTGATCACTGACATTTTCTAAATGAAACATCAGTAGAGCAAGCCAGTGGGAATAGACAGATAATCCAGGACTGCCGCATTTAACCCACCTCACATTCAGCTGCAAATACAGGTGAGTTAAAAGTTTAGGCAGTCCTTCCTTAATCTTTATGGATATCTATTTCTTTAAAGGACTTTGCTTTTGTTATTTTTGACTTCCAAAAAAAAAAAAAGTTAAGTGTTTTTCTTAGAAATAATTAAAGGGAAAGGAAGTCTGAGAGGCTGAGTGACACCCAATATTCCCTAATACTCTCCTGCTGCTTTAGGTGATTGGTATGGTTAATTAGGGAGTGCCCTCGGTCTATCATCCACCAGGGCCTGACCCGAGGGCGGGAGGGAGCAGGCTGTAACCTGACCCAGCCCAGGTGTGTGCCCGCAGGTCACAAGCTGGGAAAACATGTGGCCTGGGTAACAAGCCTGGCCATGCCTTTAGCTATTATAGGTCTTTTTCAAATGTCCATATTCCCTCTAGCTTGGAGGATGTCAGTGTGGAAAACAAAGTATATAAGGTTAAGGGACTTGGTATAGACTATTAGAGTCCAAGAAGGCAAAGAATAGAACCCAGCTCTTCTGGCTTCTAGTTGTCTGTCTGTTACTACCCAGTGTTACTCTTAAACACCAGTTGTAAAAAATTTTAAAAGTATTTCTCTAGAATTTTTCTTGCCCTTCTTTCCTTCCTCCCTTCCCTTCCCTCCCCTTCCCCTTCGCTCCCCTTTCCTTTCTTTCCCTTCCCTTTTTGGAGGCTCCAAATCCCTGTAAACACACATTAACAGGAAGATAAAATGTCTTCCCTACTGATAAACCTATTGTCAATTTTCCCTGAGTAATAAAGTACAATATTTTCAGGACAAAATATATGAAAAATAAATTGTCTAACCTGCCATTAACAAAGAATGTACTATTTTGTAGGGACAGGGATCCCCATAATGGGTAGGGAAAAGGTAGGGTAAAGCCCTCATTGAACATCATTAAAAATTAATAGACAATTTTGACCTCTCCAGTCAGACTCTGAAAGGCAAAAACAGCTATAATCCAATAGTTAGAAACATAAAGGCAGCTAGATTCCAACAGTTAAAGAGACAAAGGCAAAGGAACTAGTTCAGGAAGGCCCCAGGTAGTGTGATTAATATAAAAATCACAAACTCCCCCTTTATTTGATCTTTACATCTACATAACCTGGCCCTAAGGCACCGACCCATAATCTTACTCTCTACCAAAAGGCAAGGAAAGGTCATACAGGGCAAAGAGAAATCTGAGGCAAAGGTAACAGACAGCCCGAGAGCCAATCGGATTCCAAGGGCAAACACAAGGAAAAACCCAATAAAAAGGGACTACAGAGACAAGTATTTCGCTTTCGAATGCTCCCTACTCATCGAGTAGCTGTCTACCATCCCTCTTTTCCCCCTTTTTCACCATCTTTAAATAGTCATCTCTTAGTTTAAGCTTGGTTTCTTTAATTCTTTACTGTAGCTGGATGTACGATCGCCAGGAGTGGCATTTTCTAGCAGGGCAGCAGCTCACAGTCCACCTCCAGATGTAACAATTTTGAAGAATTATCAGTATTCTGACTATTTAAAGGCTAGTTTGACCTTTTTTTCACTCACAGTTCTATTTATAAAAAACACTGTAAAACTGATTAACACATTTCCCTGAGTTTTTAAAGTCAACTGACTTTACATTTAAGACTGTCTTTGTTATAAATACTAATAATCTAATTCTTCTGCACCCTGCGTCTTAAATCCATGTGTTGTCTTCCTCTGAAAATATCATGTGAACAGGCTTAGGAGACATTGAGGTACAGACACCCATCTGGCCAAAGCCCATGTGAACACCAGTGGGTGGCCCTGTGCTGGGACATTTAGAGAGGTTCAGTGTTGTTGTCAGATGTTGTAGTTGCTCTTTGTGGAGAAGTATCATAAAGTGTGCGTGAGCATTTGGGTTATAAAGTCTGGATGTGAATTCCCTGAGTATATGTGAAATTGAGGTGCGCTAATCAACCCTGGAGAGCTTCGATTCATATGGAAAGTGAGAATAAAAATGAATACTCTACAAAGTTGCAGGCAACAGATGAACACACCTGCGAAGCAATGACCCATCTTGGCGCCTCTGCAGAGGATCTGCTCAGGAGATGTCCTGCCTGGCCTCTTCCTCCTTGGATGTGAGAGCACTTGGCCTTCACCTTCAAGTGGGAGTCAGGCTCAGGCCTTCAGGGCCTTCCACTAGCCTCCTTTGCAGGACCTTCCTTTTCTCCATTCTCTTTTTCGGTTGATTTTTCCATCCTTTTGCCCCTGAGAATATACTTTCTGTAGAAAGCAGTAGCCAAATTCTAATGTTCTCACCTTTCTGATCACTAAACTGATTAATTGGTGCTGTAGAATCTCAACAGATTTTTTTTTTAAATTTTTATCTTAATGGTACATTTTCGATATACATATTGATAACATTCATCACTGGGGATTTGTACCTGTACATGATATACCTTGTTGCTTCTTTTTTTCAACAGATTTTTTTATGTTTGCATCCTCATTGACTTCTCAAAGGATCTACTGTGTCTCCCAGGAATGCTTTGGCTATATTCTCATCCAAACTCCCACTGCTCCCCAGTACCCAGAAATCCTGTTATTTAAGCACTTGGAAATTTTTCAAGTATGTATGGATACCCGGGAAACTGAGTTTTGTCTGCAGGTAGACAATGTGAATTCTGGCTTGCACCCTATAATGGCTATAATTGCGAAGCACAGAAGGTGAACAAAGATATTAATGACCTGCTTCTTTCTTCTCTATTATCCTCTAATTCTAAATGAAAACAGGCATTCCAGATTGAGAACCAGAATTTCCAAAGCCTCACTAAAATCTGCCTATCTTACACAAAAGATTTAACAACATTTTCAGCCTTGCTGTCTTCCACTATTTCCAACTAGGGGATATGTAATAAAAAGTCGTTTCATGCTTTTCCTTCATAGTTTGGGTTTTTTTCTCACTATATTCTTTTTTCCTTATAAACCCACAGGTTAAGAAGTATTTAAAAACTTTCCAACCTTTCAGTAAGTAAACAGAAAACTTGTTAAATTATTAAAATTACTCACTTATATCTCACCAAACAGACATCTGAGTTATTTAAATCCTTGCTTTCTTAGAATATTAGCACATCAGTATGTACTAGTAAGAGTTAATGGAAAGAAACATGCCATTATAATAAGTCTGTGAAATAATGAGCTAAGTAAAGTGGGTCAGATTTTATTATAAAAAAATTGTGTTTTTTCCAAACCACTAGTTTGCGAAATTTTTTTGTACTTTATGGAATTGGGAGGTGGTGGAACCTTAGGACAGTGGGACCCAGTGGGTGGCCCTTAGGTTGAGTGCATGGCCTTGAAGTGAAGAACTCCAGTCCCTTTCTTCTGTTTTCTTTTTTCTTCCTAGCCTTGTCAGAGGTTCAGCAAATGGAGTCAACCAATCATGGACTGGTTCAAAGAAACTTCAAAGATATGATGCAAACTAAGCCTTTCTAAAATTAATGTCTGGGGTATTTGTTACAGTGTCAGAGGGCTGACTAACACAATAATCAACTGGTTACTTACCATATTTAATTTATTACTGGAAACTATATTCAAGTATAAAATTTTCTGTTCCTATGGAGCAATCCTTTTCCAAGTCTTTATGTATAGTGTAATCCTTTTAGTGGCTCCTCTGAAATCATCAAGAACTATTTCTAGAATCACCCTTGTTTCAATTGTAATTGTTCAGATATAGATGGCTTTTGAATCCAGAGAACTGTCACTGTAATTTTATCCATAACTGGCAGTTACCAAGGATAGCTTTTATCCTTGGTAACTTCCTTTCAACCAGGAAAAGAAAATTCCTCATTTTATTAACATAACCACTAACTATATCACATTTGAAAATGATCTTTAAGAGATTGATTTGCATCAACTTTCATGTCTGCAAGCACGAGGTCTAGGAATAACAAGTAAACTTGCACCACGTTTCTTTGGCCCTATTGTTGCTAGTGTGAGGTTTTATTCCAGAATACTAATAACAATACTACTACTTCTTTGTTCTTCTCTTCCTCCTTCTTGTCTTCCTTCTTCTCCTACTACACATTCTCATCTTCCATAAACTTAAGGTATTTATATTCTGATTTTTTGTAGTTTTGCATTTATGTGTCTAAGTTTTGCTTCATTTTTATTATCCTTGTTTCGGCCTCGTAATTTTGAAAAATGTCTCTTTTTTTTGTTTGTTTCTTTGCTTTTTGTTTTTGTTTTTGTTTGGGTTTTTTTGGTGTGTGTGTGTGCTGGGGATTGAACTCGTGGCCTTGTGCTTGCTAGGCAAGTGCTCTAACATGGAGTTAAATCCCCAACTCCAAAAATGTCTGTTTTTTTTTTCAGTATTCTAAACTTTTCTATCGATTTGAGGATTTTCTCTCCTTTCATTTGAATTGTTCTCTTTTTCTGATACTACAGTTTACTCAGACATTAAACGTTTTCTCTTCTTGGTAGTAGTGGGGAGTAAACCCAGATTTCCTTGAGCTACATCCCCAGATTGTCTCACCACTCCAGAGAGATCCTTGCAAAGTCATTTAGTTACCTTCCCTGCCTCAGCCTCCTACATGCTGGAATTACAGGTCTGCATCACCATACCTGGCTTAGATATTAAACTTTTAGAGTTAACTCTCTTGTTCTTTTTCTTTTTCTCTCACATTGTTTATTTTCTTGTGTTTTACATTCTGAAAGATGTCTTCATCTTTATTCTCTTTTATTTTCTTTATTCTCTTTTATTTTCCTGTAATCATTTATTATTCTCTTACAAACTCTTCTGGCACCCAATAGTTCATTTTTCATAGTAACCTTTTCTCATTTGATCAATATAATATCTTCTGTTTCTCTAGAGATTTTATATTTTATCTGCTTCCACAAATCTGTACATTTCGGGTTTTTTTGGAGGGGGGATGCAGGGGATCGAACTCAGGGCCTTGTGCTTGCCAAGCAAGCACTTTACCACTTGAGCTAAATCTCCAACCCTGAATCTGTCCATTTCTGATTCTACTTATTATGTGTTTTTGTGTTTTATTTTGTCGTTTTCCCCTTCCTGATCAATTACCCCTTAACATTCTAGATATATTTATCTGTTCCTATTCAACAATGAAGAATTAGTAGCTTCAAACGTCTTGATCAATGGGTTTTGACTTTAGGGTTGTGAGGAAATTCCCCCTAATAGAAAAGTAAATCCTGAATAAGAAGAGGGCAAAGAGGGAAGTGAGAATTCAGAGGAATAAAGATATCCTAAAAACAATAGCCTAATAACCTAAACGCAAAACAGTAACACATACACTAGGTACCACAGTCACGTTTATGTATTTGCGACTTAATGCTGCATCTACGTGGCTGTTTACATTGCTCATTGTTATACGCAAAAGGGTCAATGTAGTATGGTCTGTAAGCCTGTGTAATGGTCTGTAAGTTCATGTAATTTTGGATAAATTCTAATTAAAAAGAAAAAAAAAAAAGAAAAGTAAGTCTTACATAATTCTAAACCATCCCTAGCTCTCTTACTCAGCCAAGACAGTTCCAGCTCCATAGTTCCATCTCTTTAGATAATGCTTGACATATAATGCCTGATATATTTATATTTATAATCACTATATAACCATAGAACATGTTCCATTATTATCAGATATTCCATATTCCTTTCTAAATTGCAAACTTGAGATCCTCTTGCACTTTATAGGATAGACTTAACTTGGTTAGACTCAAGAAATAACAAAATATCTTTTGGGGGAAATGAGAAAGAAGTTTAAGAGATGTTTGTGCACATATTATAGTATTTATCTATCTATTGGTCTATTTATCTACCTGTCTATGTATGTAAACTAATCTGGAATAACCACCAGGTTGCCAGTAGTTATGGCTGCTGGGGTGGAAGGGAAGATGATTACTGAGCATCACTTGTGCCCTCTCTCAGCCTCATGGCTTCCTCAGTCTGATGCCGGAGCCTGTCTGGAGCCAGCCACCACCCGGGGGCTCTCCAGTACTGCCCCCCAAGCATTCTTCCTCAGCTGTGCCATCTTGGCTGGCTTCATAAGCCAACATTTTCCTGTACTCCTTGCTGTTCCCAGAAATGTGGCACAACCTCTTGTGACATTTAATCTTAATTGTTAACCTGACTGGATTAAGGGACTCCTGGAGATGAGTATGACGAATGGGCTGCATTAGGAAGTGAGGCCCAGGTGGAGACGGGCTCCTGGAGTGTATGGAACTTTCGAGGGTACATCTCTGGCTGATGCTCTTCCCTTGTGCTCTGTGTCCCTGCTGCCAGGAAGTGAGCAGCTCTGCTCCACCATGGCCTTCTGCCACAGTGTTCCTGCCTTAGAGCTAGCACACCACGAGTTGAAATCTCTGCAATTGTAAATCAAAATAAACCTTTCCTCCTTTAAGTTGTGTGTGTCAGGTATTTTCCACCGATTAAATGCTAACACATTTCGGGTTCTTTGATAGCTCAGAGCTTTGTACACTTCTATCTATTTCATTCCTTATTCTCCTTTATTGTTTGAGAAGTAGAAGAAGAATATGTATATAATCAATAAACTATTTTTATCTAGACTTTGACATTCCCTTTATAAGCTCCCAGGTATCTTTTTGATTATTTCCCAATTATCACTATTGTATAAAGAGTACCTCAGTCACTTTCATTGTTGCTGGCACCTACACCTTAAAATGGGAGGGGCTTTTTGGCTTACATTTCAGTCCATAGTCAGCTGGCTCCAAGGAAGGATGGCGTGGCAGAAGGGCACGTCCAAGGAAAAACTGCTCATCTCATAGTGGCCATGAAGCAGAGAGCGAACAGGTCAGCTGAGGAGAGAGATCAACCCTTCTGGGCAACGCCAACAGTGACCTACCTCTTTAAACCAGATCACACCTCCAAACTACACATTTAGCTATAAACTCATCAGTGGATACTCCACCAATGAGTATAGCACTTCCATCATCTAATCACCTCCCTGAAGTCCCACCTAAGTGTTTGCGAGTCTTTAGGGGTACATCGGGATATAAACCATAGCATTCTACACCAGCCCCCAAAAGACTTAAGCAAAATGCTTTTAGTCCAGCTCCTAAAATTGCCAAAATTCTAACAGTTTCAGCATTGCTGAAAAGTCCAAGTCCAAATCCTCTTCTAGACTTAAGGCAAATGCTTAGATGTGGGCATCTGTAACAATCACAAAGAAAGTTAAATACTGTAGACATATAATGCTGCAGGGCAAATACTCCCATCACAAAGGGAGAAATAGGGCAATAGAAAAGGAGACAACCCAAGACAGACCAAAATCCAGCAAGCAAACATTAAATCCTGTAGCTTCATGTCCAGCACCCAAGCAAAGCTGTGGCAACATGTGAATTTCAAAGTGCTCTGGTGGCCTTGCCACTACAGCATTGTCAGTAGTTGTAGCCTTCATGGCCACTCCCTTGGGCTGGCTTTGCTCACCCCTCATGGCTTTCCTCTGATGGTCCACTTTCCTGGCATCTCCAGACCTTCTCCACTGCACTTTTGGTTCCACTTTCACAGTTTCATGCACTGACCTCTGCCTGGCCTCCCAAGCCTTCTTCTGAAATCTGTGTCGAAATTGCCCTGACCCCACAATTCTTGCATTCTGCATACCTATAAAACCAGCACCACATGAATGATGACAAAATCTTCTGCTAGACTGAGCATTTGCCAGACCATTTTGTACCATGGCTGCAGTGGCCTCTGAGTGCTTGGATGACTGAGCACTGTGAAATGAATCCACAGGTACTGATTCCCTAGGCTCCAGCAGTGTTCCCTGGGACTCTCTTTTCAAAGCAAAGTCTTTACTTTTGCAGTTTTAAGGCTGTAAAGTGTGGGGTCTTTTTGGTTCTACTGATGCCATCAAGCCTTATCTCCTATGGTCTGGATTTGAAATATCTGGCTTCTTTTTAATGCTAATCTTCTCAGAAAACACACTCTCCTCTGCTCCAATTCTGCAGGCCCCAACTTTACTGAAGCTTCCTTTCCGTCCAAATTCAAATTAAAAGAAAAAAAAATCATTCAGTTGTGTTGTTTACTCTTGATTTTCAGTGTAAACCTGCCTAAAGCTGCCAGAAGTACACAGGCCATAGCCTGACTGCTGGGCTGCTTTCTCCACCAGATTAGTCTGCTGCCCTAAATTTCAGTCTCCTGCAAAGTCTCAGGATATGAACAACATGTAGACAAATTTTCTATCAGAGCAAACATGTAGCTTGGAGTCCAACTGTGAATGGAGTCCTTGGTCCCACCTGAAACCTCTTGAGCCTGGTCTTTTCCATCTACCTTTTTATCAGTATTCTGGTCTTCTGAGCTCTGACCAGAATCTCCCATCAAGCTCATCTCACAGGATTCTAGGGCTACTTCTCCATCTAGCATCTCCAAACCTTTCCAAACTTTCCCAGTGAACAACTTCCAAAGGCTTCTAAACCACATGGTCATGCAGTCATAAAGTAACCCCACTTCTCTGGTTCCAAAGTCTGTTTTAGTCACTTTCTTATTTTGGGGACACAATATCCAACATTCACAAGTTAGAGAGAGGTTTATTTGGCTCATCCTTTTAGCCCATACTTGGTGGCTCCAGGGTAGAACCACATGGCGGAGGGGCCTGGTGGAGAAGAATTGCTTCATATCTGGGCATCCAGGAGCACAGAGTTAAGGGAGTAGCCAGGGAGAGAGCTACACACTTTCAGGCCATTTCCCCAGTGACCTGCCTCTTCGGACCAGGCCCCACCTGCTAACAGCATAGTTAACAGTAAACTTATCTGAGGACTAACCTATGGGTAAGTATAGTTTCCTCATGACCAAATCACCTCCCAAAAGCTCTGCCTATGATCATGAGGCTTTGGTGTGACATCTAGAGATAAATCATAACAGTAAATTACAAAGTTTTCAGTGGAAATAAAGGAAACAAATACCAAATCCCACTTCTTTAAAAATTTAGCTATTATCAGCCTTGATTCACATAGTACCAGTCTCTCCCTTGGCAAAGATACCTCTGCCATTGTACTGTCTAGAAAGAGTAATTAAGAAAAACAATTTTCAATTTTTTTCTAGCCTAACATGGCAGAAATCCATCTTTGAATTCTTTGCTTCATTTCCTTTAAAATATATTTTCATTGTAATTTCTTAGAGTCTATCCAATCTAGGTCTGTGCCATAAGATGTTTAAATGATCCTGACCTTGCAATTGAGACAGGAATGGGGAATATGTCTGTGGATGTCTCAAAGCAGCCTCAGTCTCTGTCAATGGAATGGGCTCTCCAGTCAGTACAGAGTTAATGGAACTTGGTGCTGGAGTTCCAGGACAGCTGCCCAGGTTGCCTCTCCTTAATTCATTTTTAACATCAGCTGTGCCATATGGCTCTGGGCTGGGCTTTCATTTATTCCCCCTGCATCTGGCTCAGTCCATATTGATATCCTCTGGTATTCAAAGGCTTTCTTTTCCCTTTCTTTTTCTCTCCCTCCAACACCAAAATAAGGACTCTAGACTGAGAAAGAATGCTCATTTTTCCATAAGAAAAGCTCACCTTGATGAGCAGAGTGAGCTATGAAGTCATACGTGGATGTTATTTTTCTCTTCTCCATCTCATCCTCCTCTACCTTTCCCCTCTTTCTTCCTGCCTCCTTCACTCTTTTGCTCTTCCTCTCATCTTATTCTTCTCATCTTCATTTTCTCTTCATCCTTTTCTTCCTATCCACTCCTCCTCCACCTCTATTTTCTTTAAAATAAATTTCTTCCCACTGTCTAGGTCTTATACAAGCAGCTTCAATTCTCAGCCTGGCACAGTTGTAATCTGATGTCATCATCATCACCATAAGTTGCTGGTTAGGAGGCAAAGATTTGCTGAATGAAGAGGTATTGAAAACACCCATCGTAGCAGTTTAAGCAACAAGTGAAAGGAGTTTGAAATCAATAATAGGCAGTTTCCACAGAGGAACATCTATCTTAGGGAAAATGCAAAGATGACCCTTATTTCTTGAAACAGACAGCACTTCTCCTTTGGTAGACACTGAATTCTGCCTGAGAATCTCTGGACATGAACAGTTTTTCTTTCTTTCTTTTTTTCCTCTCCTTCCCACTTTTATAGTTGTCTGTTCAGGATTCCAGAGGTATGGTTAATAATTCTAAATCTACACATGATGGAGGTAGATGCCAGCCCGTGAGTCTTGGCTGAGGCATCCCTATTGTAACTATTTCCTCTTTTGGGTGCCATGTGCCTTTTGGTATTTGTCTGTGTATGTCAAGGGTCTGATCTGCTCAGTGTACTCAATTAGAGTGCTTAGGGTGCTGGTTTACCATTTTACACTGCAGATTAAAGGGCAAAATGTGTTTAAATTTTCAGTCTAGGTGTGGCTAATATATAGCTGGCCACTAAAGAGATCTTTTGAGTGGAAGTGAAAAACTTAGTTCAAAACATGATGAAAAGGGGGAAAAACCCCACTGAAAGCACATATGCTTTATTGATGCATTGGCCCTACCAAAGAGAAGTGTTTCCATTTGTCAAAAAACTAAAAAGAAAATACAACCCAGTGCCTTCAGGTGTAAAAGGACTGAGATGAACCCACAGACGAAAATGGATTTGGACAGAAAATTGAGGTGAGGCCTGGGTGTTGCTCCAAGCCCCCAGTATGCATTATTCTTTCTGCAAATAGTTCGCAGTGCAGAGATTAGCATTTTATATTTCCATATGCTTGAGCATGTCTGAGTTGCTATTAAGGATGCCCATAGAAAATTCGGGTCACATTGACTATTTAGACTACGCTTGCCAGGCTGTATTTTTGAAACCTTGCTTCTATTTTTTGTGAGCTAAAATTTTGCAGGTGGGAAGGTGATAGATGCAAATATTACAATGTGAATATGAGCTAATTAACCAACAACCACTTTTTATGAGGTTGCAACCACCTAATTGTTTTGTGTCTGCAGCTAATTATTTCTGGGAGATATTTCTGCATATGGAAAAGGAGTCAGTTATTATAATTGAGTGTACTGCAAAACAAAAGTTCTACTGTAAGTACATCAAGGGCAAGGATCACATCTTCTCTATGTTTCACAAACTTCCATAAATCACTTTGGACCCATGGATTCTAAATGAATATGAACTGCTAATGGGGACATGATTCTCCAGTTTGGGAAACAAATTGAATAGCTGGCGATAGTGAATAATAAGGAAGACAGAAGAGATCAACAAAATTCTAGGAACTTAGTATTGTTATTAACTCATTCATAGCTTTTCTCATTGATTTAATTAATTTTTGCACTGGAAGCACATAATACAATGACTTTAAAGTTTGAAAATCGTGTGATCTAACCAAAGACTTGTGGTAATTTCTGAGTTAACCCCCACGGTATACAAGGTCTATACCAGTGCCTCCCATAAGAGGACTTACACTTCTTTAATTTCTACTTTAAGGTCTTAGAGGCTGCACATGTCAACAGAAAATGTGTCTGTTAGACCCATGCATGGCAGGCCTAAGGGAGCTTTGACAAATTAATTTTATGGCAGGAGGCTGAACTTATTCTTATAAATTGGTCTGTCCAGATGAAGTAGTGGGCAAAGTATGCAGTTTTATGCAGATAGGTTTTATTTTTGTTATTATTGCAGCTGCTTACTGATATTTTAATGCAAGTTTTTATAGAGTTATGCCCTGAGGCTTTTGAAATTGAGGGTTCAATTATTTCAAAAATCTAATAATTAAGTAAATTAATGAGCCCAGTCAGAAATCTGGCAACCTGACTGTAAGGATTAGACACAAGAATTATTAACAGGGGGTAATTTTTGAAAACTATTTACAGGAAGATCTTTTAAAGTATTTTAGACAATGGTCTCTATCTCTCTCTATGTCTGTTTCTCTGACTCTGTCTCTTTCTCTCTGTCTCTGTCTGTCTGTCTCTCTCTCAGACACTGAAACCCAAAATAAGCCAGAGCCAAAGTATAATGGAAATACAAATTAATATAGATGGGGTGGGCAGGGCAGACCTTGTGATACAAATTGCACCTTTTGCCAAAGCAATTTTGGGTTTCACCAAGCATAACCTTCAGAAATACAACAGAATAGCTTGGTGTTCATGTCTCTTCATGTAAAGATAATTGATAACTCATGATATGTCCAGAGGAACATGACAATCGTGACCACTCAAAAACCATTAGAGGAGGTCAAAGTTAAACTACGAATGCCAAGTCGAAGAGAACTGTTCGTTGGAGTATGGAATATGTTTTTTAAAATACATAAAAAGAACTACAAGTAGTGCTTACTTTACAGTGGTTCAATTTATGATTTTTTAACCTTCAGATAACACAAAAGCAATATGCATTCAGCAGAAATGGTTCTTCAGATTTTGAATTTTGTTTATTTCCTGGGCTAGCGATCTGTGGTATGATACTCTCTGAAGATGCTAGGCAGAAGCTGAGAGTCATGGATCTTAATCAGCCATTCAGACATGAGAGGAACAACCACTACTCTACCTTGTTCTGTGCTGTGCTGCTCAGCCATTTCAGTGACTTGCGCGCATTTGATGTATTTTTAACTTATAATGGGTTTTTCTGACAAACCTCACTGTATGGTGAAGAGCATTTGTACATTAATACTGGATTAATATACATCTAGAGATCAAGCTTTTGGTACCACTGTGCTGCTTTTCTGCTAGGGAATGCCTTGGGTCGCACCCTGGAGCTGCGGCTTGGCTTTCTAAATTCAGTCTGGGAGAACAGATTACTTCTTCCTGGTTAGGGAGTCCACAATGTTTACTCTTAAACCCTGGCATCAGAAGGGTTTTTGCTTTGGGTTCAGCTCTTGATTTTGACTTTGGTAACTTGCACAACTTTTCCATCCTCTCGGGGGCTTGACAAGGATTCATACCTATGTTAGTCAGCTTTCTGTTGTTTTATGAGATGAGAATAAACATCGGGTAAGTAGAGAAAGGTTCACTTTGACTCACAGTTACAGATGTTCCAGTCCATGTTGTTTTAGCTGTGTGGTAAGGCAGCAAATCACGGTGGGAGCACAATAAAGAAAAAAACTGGTAAGCTCAGACCTGGGATATAAAAAACAGGAGGAAGAGACCAGGGTGCCACAATCGAGGTTGCTACGGTTCATAGCCAGATGTCCACCCAAAGCCTTATGCACTCATAGGTGGGGCTTCACCTACTGCTGAGTTTACAACTAAATATGACGTTGGGAGGTAAAGCCTGGTCAGAGGAGGTGGGTCACTATTGCTGTGGCCTGGAAGGGTGCATCTCCCTCCCTCCTCCCTTGATCTGTTTCTCCTCTGCCATGCCGCCCTGCCACGCTGCCTTGCCCCGGAGACAGTGGACTATGGACAGAAACCTCTACAAACTGGGAGTCAGAGTTAACCTTTCCAGAGTTAGCCCAGTTGTGGGTATTGGGTACTGTGTCTCAGCAATGAGAAAATAACTAAAACAAAGGTTATGGTCTCATGACTTAAAACCTTGTACTAGGCCCCACCTCCTAAAGTTTCCACCATCTCCCCATACTACCATTCTGGGAAAAAGCCTTTAACACATGGGCCTTTGGGGGATATTTAAGATCCAGACTGTACCCTCACATTATCTGAACTGCCTGGTCTCCCAAAGGTAGTTCATCTCATGTTCCTACTTCTCATGTACCTACTGGACTTTCCATGCTTCCTAATTTTACTGGTCCATACCTTGAGAGATAATCAAGGTATGGATAAAATATAATGTCCTTGTTCAGTATCTTGACAGCATAACTGTTTAATCTGAAGATATTCTGGGTTTAAAAAGGCAGATAAATACCAGCATAGTATTTTTATAGCCTCACCCTCTTTACAGCTCAACATATGTTCTTGTAGTATCACTCTCACAAGGCAGAGATACAGCAACTGAGATTCAAAGCCCTTGAACAACTTGAGTAAGATTTTCCAGCAGGTAAGGGCAGGCTTGAAATACGGATGGGGATCTGATGGCAAACCTGTATTGTTTCCACTATAATCCCCTCCTCCCACTATTTCACACTCCAGATTATGATTCATTTTTTATACAAAGACAGTGAAAACTACAACAGGACTCTTTATGAAATATGGTCTGCTGCAGTCCAGGTGTGTTCATTATTCACACAGGACATAATTATTAAAACCTGTGTTCCAGGACTTTGTAAAGTTTAAAAGTTCTTACAGTCTTTACTTAATTCTTTATTGAACAAAAGATGTTTTGTTCTGGAGACTTTGATTTAATAAAGGCAATGAAATGGAAAAATATTTCTATACACAAACCAAATGATGAAACTAGAAACAAAGCTAAGATATTAAAGGTGGAAAGAGAAGAACTAAGATGTATTTGCACACACAAGACATTTCATAGGGAATTAGAATACTGCATAAGGCTTTCCATGCAGCTCTCCAGTTCCTCCAGCCCCATGCCAAATTCTGCTGTCTCTTGGCTTTTCTCGCTCTTTTTTGGTGGCCAGGTTGGATGGGCTGATGTGCTTTATTGGGAGAGTGCATAAGAATGGACACGGAGAGCTGAGCCTCCAAGGTAAAGGGCTCAACCTAGTAGAGTAAATAGTCCAACCACAAAAGAAAAAGAAATTAAACGAGTGAATGCTTCAAGTCAGGAAATACCTTACTAGGTAGAAGATTTGGGCCATATTATTTATGTAACATTCTCTGAGGCCCTGGTACCTGAACTGTAAAACAGGATTATGTGACTCATCACTTTTGATGTCCAATCAAGTGAAATAGAAAATGCCTTACATGAAAAGGTGTTCAATGAGTAGTTATTTTCTATACTGCTGCTCACAATAAAATGTGTTCTTTTCAACTGATATGCACTGGATGGTGGAAACAGTGCCACTGTAGGTTTTGTTTTGTTTTGTTTTGTTTTCTAAAAGATACATGAATGCCATGGCTGTATTGTTAGTTTCCATCATTGTCTCTGCTCACCTAATAGGAAAAGTGATGTTCTTTTCTCTGTGTGATGTCATAGATCCCCCTCCTAATGGCATGTGGTCTACAGAACAAATGATCGGTCCAGTGGCCTTTTTTCTTATCTGCCACACTGTGGTGCAGAATAAAGATTTGACCGAAGAAGTGATTATACAGGAAATTCAAGCAGTGTCCTGTATTTTCTTGGATTACCTAGGCAACTGCACCAATGCACATTGGACAGATAAAACTCTCCATAGATTCTCTTGTATCTGTGTTGTTCAAAGTCATTATTAAAGTATGGTATAAGTAGAGTATAGTTCCTAGTAAGAAATCTATGAATAGAAATCTCTTATCTCCATTGACCAGAGTTACAATACTCGTGCTTCGGAAGCCATTTATAAGTATAAGTGCAGCAGATTTGACTTGCAATTCCATAATTAGGTTGATTCTGGATTACTTTTTGGACTAGATATATCTGAATAAGAAATTCTTACTGTGTCATTAGAGATTGGTACAAATGCAGCTTATTCTTCCTATAAATAGTACCTATTTAAGCATTTTTTATTTAAAAATTTAAACTTCCTAATTGGGATAAACCTTTCAGGTTTTCTCTATCTTCTACTACAAAAAGGAGAAGTAGCTTGGAGTTGCATGGCCGCCATTTTGGAAACAGAACATAAAAAGCATAGAAGCATAAAGAAAAGGGTTCAGAAGGGAATGTGATTGAAAATAAAAAGACATTTTTGTCAAGCAAAGCCACCAAATGGAAGAAGATATTAGAAAAAACAGAAACTTGATTATTAAAGAAAAATAGATTTGGGGCTGGGGATTTAGCTCAGTGATTAGAGTGCTTGCCTTGTAAGCACAAGGGCCTGAGTTCGATCCCCAGCACCACAAAAAAAAAAAAAAAAAAGAAAGAAAAATAGATTTATAGAACTCTTAAGGGACAGTTAGATAGCCTTCATCTAGAGGAATGTTTCCAATGGTGTTTGACAGTAGGGAAATGTTATGGTTTGTTTCCAGATGTCTCCCTAAGGCCTTACGCAGTCCTAGGTGGGGCTTGTAGAAGATGGTTGCACAATGGGCCTTATAGCTGACTTACTCTAGTCAGAAGATGCGGATCACTGCAGGTATGGCTTGGAAGGTTTTATTCCTCCCGCCTCTGCCCTTGTCTCTGTGTACTGTTTGCCATGCTGTGAGCGGCTCTCCTCTGCCATGCTGCCCTGCCTTGGAGCCAAGTGACATGGACTAAAACCTCTACAGACTATGAGCCAAAATAATCCTTTGCTCCTTTAAATTGTGAGTGTCATGTACCATATGCCAGTGACAGGGAAATTGGTGACCAAGAGAGGGAGAAAGGATGAGCTCAGTTCCTAACACAATAAAGAAAAGTAGGAGTTGGATTAGCCAGCTTTTCATCACTGTGTCAAAGTACCTGAGAATAACAATTTAAAAAAGGAAAAGTTTATTTTGACTCATGGTTTCAGAGGCTTCAGTCTTTGGCATTCTGGTTCCACTGTTTCTGGGGCTCTGGGGAGGCAGACCATCATGGTGGAAAATCATAGAAGAAGAAATCTGCTCATCTCATATGAGACAGAAAGAGGGGGAAAGAGTCAAAGAGCAATGGACAAGGGGCATGATCCAAGATGTACCCTTCAGTGGCATGCCCCAGTGGCCTGCCTCCTCTAAGTAATCCCCAGCTCCTAACAGCCTATTCAGCAAATAAACACATCAATGGATTAAACCATGTAACGAAATGAAAGCCCTCATGATCCAATCACTTCCCCAAAATGCCATCACCTGGCACCCAATCCTTCAACACAATGAGCCATTTGGGGACCATTGTGGAATCCAACCCTAACAGGAGTTTATAGCTAAGCACCAATATGGGGTTTAATAGATGGAAAATTACTAAGAAGAAACATTAGAGGAGGGGGAGTCAGTTTGCTAAACTGACTCCATAGGATTTTTAATAATTTTTGCAGAAGACCCAGTGATACGATACTAGAAGTGTTGGATAAGAAATTTAATAAAATACCAAGAATGAAAGATTTTTTTTTTACTAAATTAACCAAGGGAGATTCTTTATAAAACTGGAAGAAATAAGCCGCCAATGACAGATTCCAAGATCACGAGCTGTAATCAGAAAAAAGACTCAGAAAAGCCCAACTCCAGATTAGTCAAAAAAGAGGATATTTATCATTGTAAAATGCTCATTTCCAGACTATTTTAAGAATTTCCACAAATCAAAAAGGAGACGGAATGACCTAATTTAATAATCAGGAGACTTGAACAATCACTTTCAATCACATAACAAAAAAAAGAATGTCCCCATGACCAAAACATATGAAAAAGTGCTCAACAGCTTCAATTTATAGGGAAATTCAAATTAAAACCACAGTATGAAATTAATACACAACTACTGCAACAGCCAAACCAACCATCTATTCAGTCAGCCAATAAACATCTGATGATGTCAGTGATGATAAGGGTGTAGAATAACAGGAATTTGCATATTCTGATGGTGAAGAGTGGAAATTGATACAACTTTGAAAAAACTCTTTGTCGATAATCCGTATGACCGTATGACTGAACATATGCATGCACATCTGTGACATCCAATTCAATTCCTAACATTTTCTTAACAGAAATATATTAATACATTCTTCAAGGTCATGATTCCACCTGCTTTGTGTCCAAATTTCCCTGAATGAAACAATTCAAATGATGATTATCAACAATGGAATAGGTGGAATGTGGTATAGTCACTCAGCAATTAAAAATATAAAAAGAGAAACAAACTGCTACATGGCAGAGTGTGGAAGGGTCTCCAAAGAAAGTGTTGAGTAAAGTAAATGAGTGCCATAAAAATACATGTAGAGAATTAGTTTATAGAATGTTCAAAAACACATGCAAGGTTCAACAGAAAAGCAGTTGCTTTTGAGAAATTAGTAGATGATAAGGATTAATGAGGATTAATACGATTAATAAGGGAGATTAATAAGGGAATTGTCATGTTCTATACTTGACCTTCTTAAAATTCATTATATATTAGACCTCTGGAAATCTTGTTGATGTGTTGATTCTGATTTATTAGGCCTGGTGGGACCCAAGATTCTGCATTTCTAATAAGTTCCTAGGTAATATGAGGGCAGCTGGTAAGTGAATCACATGCTGGGGAACAAAAGTTTGATGTATTCTTGTGAATGGTGGATACACAGATATATTTGTAAAATTCTATCAAACTGCATGCTTATGACTTGTGCGTTTTCTGTATGTGTGCTGTACTTCAATTAAAAGATCTCTGTAAAACAAATACTTCTTGAAGTGAAAGCCTGGAGTGAAATTTTCAGCTGTATTTTTGTAAATGACAGAGATAGAACTTGGAAACTGGATTAGTTTTTGATTGAAAGCAACATAAACTCACTTTGAAAACTCCAAGTCGATGCAATAGTTACTAGAATTGCATGAAGAATCTTATAGAAGAAGGAAAACATAAGGACCACACTTCGAAAGGAGCAAGCTGAGCCAGCACCAGAGGATTTCTTTGCCAGGAGCACAATATCTTGTCCATGTACCATCAATGGAATAAGTGATGGCAAACATTTTCAGACATTTCCCTCAATCACATCTCAGATTCCAAAGGAAGAGTGCACTTGTCTGTCCCCAAAGGGAGAGCAGAGGTCCTGATTAACAGTCTCAAACGTCTCTATCTAAATTGGATTAACTGTTTTCCAGAATGTAACTGATATATGTTTTCACTCGATGGTGGGATTGATACTGAGTAGACAAAGATAAGAGTGTGGAGAAGGAGTCAACCTAACAAGATTCACTAAGGCTTCCTTCCAACTTCACGGCTAATCTTTGTTTCTCCTTTCTCATTGGAAATAAGAATACAGTTGTTCTAATGATTTTTCCAAATTTAGTTAAGGCAAAAGCAGCCATAGGTCAGCATATTTTTTACAGGATGGAAAAATGGAAGGGTTTGCTTATTTAATTCACTTTGGGCTAATTTAATACTTGCGAGAGAAATTTTTAATAGTTGTGAGTAGAAAGAGCTTGAAAGATAATGACAACTATACATAAACATTGTCCAGTGAGAGATGATAGAATTCTTAGTTATTTCGGTTATTGATTTTTTTTTTTTTTTTTTTGGCTCTAGGGATCGAACTCAGGGCCTTGTGCTTGTGAGGCAACTACTCTGACCACTGAGCTAAATCCCCAGCCCTCAGTTACTGATTTTAAAGGAAAGTGTTATGTCTGGTGCGAACATCAAGTGGTAGAAGGGCATTCGCTCTTTTGAATTCCTCCAGCGGTTCTTGTGGAGTATATGCAAGAGGAGAGCCCTGCTGTTTAGTTTCTTACATCTCTTGGGTAGTGATGGAATCTAATTGTTAGTTTATGCTATTATGTATTCCAGAATGTATTAGTTTGTAATCGTGGTCAACTGCCTATTTCCCACCACTTTGCAAATATAGAAAGGTGTTCGGATACATCTGGGCAGGGTGTGGAGCACAGGCATAAGGTCATTATCATCCATGACACATTCGGGTCACGTTTCTTCCACGTTGTGTTAGTTTCAGTGAACCAGGGACTGCTAATGAATGTTTTCCATTGGATCACGTTGTGTTTTATGTTTCAAGTTTCAAGCTGCCTATCTGGATTTTATTAGCATCGCGATGATTTACCCAAGAGACTTCGTTTCCTAACTTGATTGGGAAGGGACATGGGGAGGGTGTGACTTCGGGGGAAAGGAGGTTTCTCTCTACCCCATGGCGATTGTGTATGTGTATGCAAGAAGTTTGACAAGTGAAAAATTTTAATTGAAGTTAACTTTGCTTAATGTTCTTCAAACTGTGGTCTGTGCGAATTGCTGCAAACATATTTGCCAGTGAGAGATGAAAGTCACCAGCATTTTATTATTCAGGGAAAATTGTTTTCCTAAAAGCAAAAATATTTAAATGGTATGCTGAAGATGTAATTAAAATCTTGACAGAAGAGAAGAAAAACAATTTTTGAAACTAATTTTATTTATTTTTGTTTGTTTTTTTATTACTACTTCATTTGCCTGTTTAGAATTCTCTACAAAACTCATTCTGTCATGTTTTTTAACTTCTTTCCTTTTCGATAATTTCACAGGATACATGGTATAAAATATGATCAAGTTATTTCATAACTTGGCAGACTATAATATAACTAAATAAAATGAGCTTCCTTTTCAATGAATTTGTGTGCATTTTTTCATACTTAATGCTACGATCTCTTTCTTTTTAAAGCAATTAATTGAACGGTATGAATGATGAAAACTCAAGTTCATTGGTACCTTTCATGTTCCACATGTCATATCACTGGACACTTCATCTCAGAAGACTGAAATCTCACTAGGTGTCAATTGTGACATACTAAATTCTTGATCTACATTATTATGCAATCAAAATTAGTAAAATTTGCATTGGGAAGTTAGTTTCTTACCAAATCCCAGGATAGCCACAGTCTAAAGTGGATGGCTCTTTGGCTGAATGACAATCTTTGGCCCATTTATTAAATTAAACCATTTCTTTTCATTAATATGATGGATAGTCAAATGGCAAATAATATATTAAAAGGTTCTAAGTAGCCTCAGTCACTGCATAAATTGTGAACAGCTATAAGGTAGTTACTGTGGTTACCTTAACCTACGTACTTGGTGATGTTACTAACTAGGTAAAGAACCAGCTCAGGTTAAGGAGAGTTTGGCCTTGTGGTTCGAAACACTCAACAAAGATGTGTGGGGACATTTGGGATTCACAGTATGTCGCTCTTCCCAACAAATACGTCAAAAAAATATGAAAGATTACATTAAAACAACTTTTCATATATAGTTAAATATTTTTCACAATATTTTAAATGCCCATACAATTAAAAATCAAGGTATAAATAAGAAAAAATGAATATCAAGATACAAACACTTTTAATAAAGATGAAAATTTTTGAGTTTTGAAAATGCAATTACATCCTATTAAATATTAAAAAAAAACATAATTCTTTCATTCCATGTCTACATTATTGTCAGTGAGGATGAGGGATTAATATGCTTCGTACAGGCAAACTCCTGAGAAGGCCTCCACAGTTCTCACCCCCTGGTGGTGTGCATGACAGTTATGTTCCTCACTGTGGGCAGTGCTGATGAAGGTGCCAAGATACTGCTACATTGATTATGCTACCTTATAACGAAAAGAGATTTTTGCAGATGAAACTAAGGTCTCTAATCAATTGACTTTGAGTTCCTCAAAATGAAGACACTCCTTGGCCAGCCTGACTAAATCGGGTAAGCCCTGAATGAGATAAGCAGCAGCAACAGAGACAGTCTTGTTGGCCTTGAAAAAACAATTCACAGTGGTACTACATTCTCAGTTAATTGAATTCTGCCAACAATGAGAACTAGGCTGGAAAAGGACCTAGTGCTCCAGGTGTGATCCCAGCCCTGGCTGAGGTCAATTTGAGCCTTGTTGGACCTGCAGTGGAGAACTCAGCCAAGTTCCCCAGATTTCTGATCTACAGAACTGAGATAATAAATGGGGATTATTTTAAGTCACCGAGGTTATGGTTTTTTGTTATAGCAATGATGGAAAACTAATACTCTCTTCAGGCATACTGTAACTGAAACTGCAGGTCTAAAATACACCTGGTGTGATAAAAATAAGATAAATTATTAAATAAAATTAAAAGCTTTTATAGTAAAAGATATACAGCCATGAATCCCCCTCAAAATACTCTACCTTGCTTCCAACACACCTCTCTTCCATTGTTCTTGCTGCTTTCTGAAGCAGTTCTCCACGTCCTCTTTCATAAGTGTCTTTACGTGGCTGCCTGGATGTTCTGAATTGATTCAAGATGTTCACGGTAATTTAAATAAAAGCATTATGATGTGTCTTTATCTACTTTATTCACCAGATTTGGCATGGTGTGATGTCTGGCTCAAAATGACCATGGAAAATGGCTATTTTGAATCAACTCAGGACACTGAGACAGCCATTGTAGTGCAACCAAAGACACTCATGAGATGAACTTCCAGAACTTCTTCAGAAAGTGACTAAACAATGGGATACATGTGTTTGAAGTGAGGTGGAGGAAGGTACTTTGAGGGGGATTCTCGGCTATGTGTCTTTAACTGTAATAAGATTCTTTAAAAAATTAAACATTCACCATATTTTTTATCACATCTCATAATTCCTGTTTTATACTAATAAAATGCGAATGATCATTCTATGTTGCACATTTTTGCAAAGATTACATGGAAAACACATGATAGCTGTAAGCACAGTGGCAGAAGTGGTGGAAATGATGAATCAGTGGTGGTAACTGATTATGAAGCCAACACCTTGTTGTGGGCAAAGCATATTAGAATTTTCATACAATGTGATTATCAAGCAGCCTCAGTTCGTACTCAACTGATGAAGAACAATCAAACTGCTTCGGTAATAACTGCTGAAGTCCGCAGATTACATGTAGTGGGAGTTCATATATCATGTAACCTGAACCTCTCCTCATCCAGACAGTGGAGGAACAAAAGTATTGGAGGGTATAAACTATCATTTCTCCTTAGAGAAATGCCCTGACTTCCATGTCCTTGCATGGTCTAAAGGCACTAAAGATCAAAGTACAAAGAGACTACACTGGACAATAGAAAATAAATATAGTATCTTGTTATCAGATACAAATTTCATAACATTGCGACATTCTTATGGAATTGTCATAGAATTTAACATTCCTATTCTTAAATAGGATGAGGGGCAGGGCAATCTTTTGGGGTACGAAAGAAGAGACTACTCCTAGAAATACACAAGCTTTACACTTTTCAAATGAGGAACTGAAAAACATTACAACGAAGAGAAAAAAGGTCATTCATTGCACTTAACAAGGGCCTAAAAATTTCTCCTTGTGGGGAGGAAAGATGATTTTCACTGAGGGCAATTTGAGAGCAAGACGGTACACTGATTTTTTGTTGTCAAAGCCTGGTTTTGCCCACAGGTGTGGAAAAAAAAATATGACACACTTTGTCTACCTCTCTGCCTTTTATTCTTTTGTAAAGATCACTGGATTTTTAAACTGGTGGTCCCCACAAGTGCATTATGATAAGAAGGGTCCAGAGTGTATTTTTCACATTAGTCTTCCTTGTATCACCATGGGTCTGAGAGATTAATGCAGAGAATTTTTGATTTACCTTAATTCTTTTAGAATTTCTTTGCTTCTAATTATATTTAAGACATTAGAGAATTTTTGAATTAATTTTCCCTAATTGAGGGTGTATACAAAAGATTCAGAGTAAGTGGAGGGGTTTGGTGACGTATGAGTTACTTTGCTGTTTTAATCATTACTCAATTTCTAAAATTTAGAAATTTTAGAAATATTCTTAAATACATAAAATTCCAAAATTCTCCTCCTCCTTTTGATAATTATATAAGTTTGCCAGAGAAAAGATCTTTACCTGTTCTTTCCCATATACTAAGGACAGTGAGAAATAAATGCTATTTAAATGCTACCATCAGTGGTGTCACTTTTTTTCCAATCTGAACCTTGTCGCCTGCATATGTGCATAATGAAAGCATTCTATATTGAAGTGACCAAAACACAAACTTCGGCATTCTGTTTTCTAACAATTCTACTGTATAACCTAGACACATAAAGTCAATATTCCCCATAAGCACATAACCATGAATCTTATGCGTTTTCTATAAGTGTGTTGCCACATGTAAAACTCAAAGTAACTACTGTCTCCGGGTGCATGAGAAAGGTGGTACCCTTCCATACTCTGTTTTGTTCAGCACTCTAAGGCTTTAAGATAAATATCTCTTTGTTTTTCTCTTTTAATATCTGATTCCAAGCTCACTAGTGGAGAGAGCAGGACTCTGCAACATTCACTGTGTCTCTGACACAGCAAAAACACAAACAAGACACACAACAAACTCTCCATGCTTAAGTTTCTCTTCATACTTCAGAAGACACCTGCCTAGGGGTCTGGAGGTTAATGGCTTGCAGAATCTTCCATCACTGCTCAAATTCAATAGTCATCATACAACGTCCAGTCAGATTGGTCAACCCAGAACAGTTCACATTGTTCCAGGCAGCTAACCACACAGCTTCTTTCAGAATCTGAAAGTGTCCTAACCACCCCCAGCCTGCACTCTGACTTCAGTGCCTTTAAAATAGAGAAGAAGGGGAATAGTTGGGTCAAATGGAACCTCTAGTCCTAGTTCCCTGAGGTTCCATTTGACCCAGCTATTCCCCTTCTTGGTACCTTCCCAAAAGCATTAAAACCATCATACCACAGAGATACATGCACACCCATGTGCATAGCAGCACAGTTTGTAATAACTAAATCTTAGAAACAGCTCAAATGCCCATCAACCAAGTAATGGATAAAGAAAAAGTGTTTTTTTGTACAATGGAGTACTACTTTGCCATAAAGAACAATAAGCTTGAGATATCTTGAAGTAAATGGATGCATTTTGAGACCATACTCTTAAGAGAAATAAATCAGACACACATATTTAAATATCACATTGTTTCTCTGGTGTGAGATATTGAAAGTGTAAAGAATAAAGTGTATTATATTGGGAAAGGAAAGAAAGTGTTCAAATGGAAAGGGGAACAAAGGAGGGGGAAGGGGAAAGAACGGAGGGACAAGAAAAATACGAAATAGAAGGAAAAAATGGAAACAAAGCCTTTGTAAATAAGGGTGGTGGTGAGGGGAGGGAAGGGGAATGGGAAAAGAAGCAACACAATATATCATGTACAGGTACAAATCTCCGATGACGAATATTATCACTGTGTACATCTAAAATGTACCATTAAAATAAAAAAAAGAAAAATAAACTATCAGAATTCAAAAAAGAAAAAAAAAATGACCCTTGTAGGTTAGACAATCCTACATGGAGCTGAATTCTTGATAACTAGCTCTGTTCTCCCTCATGCCTTGTAAACATACTAATTAAAAGGAGACTCTTGGTTCTGAAGAGCAAAGGAGAAGGAATTTTGAAGCCAGAAGCAGCCCTTGAGGCATAACTATCCCCAGTCATTCCTGAATGTTTTACTTGCTGGTTCCTGGGTGTTTACTGACATCAAAGCCTCACGACACAGAACTACTCAACAGCTACATCTAAAAAATTTGTCCACAGTACCAAATCTGTCCACTGTGTTAGAGAAAATTACAAAGCTTGAGTTGTCTCCACCTTGACCCATCCTAACCACAGGACTCAGCTTTCTCTCCTTACCCACAGTGGAATTCGCGATGAGAATCATCTTAGAACTTTGCCTTTTTCCCATGTTATTAAAGGATTTCGTCCTCTTCAAGGCATATACAATAAAAAGACATGTGTCTTGGTGGACGGACTCGTACTCCCACACTTCTGTAGGTAGGGATGTGTCCTACACTACTATGGTCATTTTAAAGCCCCGGCCATGTACTTGCTTCTCTCACAGCAACTGACCTCAGCAGGACAGATTTTGTTGTCTATCAAAAACATAAAAAGAAATTCCATTTAAACTGTTTAGAAAACCCATGAATTTACATATTATTCTATTTTTAAAAAATAAAGACCAGGATATATCTAAGTGAAATTAAAAGAACAAGGCCAAGGGGAAAAGATAAAGGAGAATTCATTCGTCCCTAAATTTCCTATAAGCCAAGATAAAGGAAACGAGCAGAAGAGTTAATGGTTCCCAACCTGAACGTGCCTCAGAACTCATCAGTGCGCTCTCACCCAGAAGGTTACCAGGATTCCCGCATCTGTGTTTTGACCAGAATCTTATGGGGAGAACCCTGGGAGCAGGCTGCCCTGCGAAGTACCCCCAGGTGAATCCGATTGTTCAGCCAAATCTAGAAATCACTGGACTAACTAACTTGCCTTGACTTTCTCACAAAGAATATTGCACCATTTCTCCAAAAGAAGTAGAATATTCATAAACTGTCGTAAATTAGTGAGGTGATAGATATGTTAACTGGCTTAACTGAATATTTCTATAATGTATACAAAGACACAAACACCACCTTGCATCCCATAGGTAAAGATATCGTCAATTTAAAGTTTTAAAAATATTTTAAAGGGGCACAATAACAAGTAACTCTATACACATAAAAAGATTTTGAGGGAATTATAAATCATGGGGTCTTTCTCACAAGGCAATTAATGACATCCACCGAATCTGTAAAAGCCCCAAGCCTTTGACTAAATAATTCTGCTGATGGGAATTCACCTACTGATATACAAGCAGATGTTCACAGAGGTAATTCTACTGTCCAGCTCTTCTAACCATTTTTGCATCTTACTTTGTCCTTATTTTTAATGTGGTCAGAATTATTTATACAGGCCATTAATTTTTTTTAATTCATTTTTGAACTTTTAATTTTTTAAAGTCCTAATAAGGGCTTTGTTTTGTTCTAATATTCCAGAGAACACCAGGGTACTTTGGGAATCATTTAAAAACTAATTTTTTGTCTTTCTTCAAATTATCAAATCCTTGAACTTCCTTTGCAATGAAAGCAAGTAACCAGATGAACTAAATAAAATCTTTAATAATGAACAACTGTTTAATAAAACAATTAATAAGCTAAAAAGGCAAAAATGCAATGAAATCTTGAAAATACATTCTTTTTTGGGGGGGGGGTGCTAGGGACTGAACTCAGGGCCTTGTGCTTGCTAGGCAAGCGCTCTACCACTTGAGCTAAATCCCCAACCCCAAGGAAAAGAGAGTCTTTTGGGTAAATTAAAATACCTCGTATCAAGGATCTCTTAGAAAGATGGTTCTGAACTAGGGTACACTAGTTATTACTGCTGTCATTATGTTAAAGTATTGAGACCCAAGTTGAATAGAGCCCTATGCAAGTGTATTCTGTTTTGTTTCTGTTTGTTTCCTTTGTTTGCAAAAGCCAGGAAGTTGTAAGAAAAAGTGGTTTCAACACTTGCATTCTGAAAGCTGGGTTACTTGTGCCTCTGTACATATTTTCTGCGAATTATAAAAGCACCCAGTAGCACATGGCAGAAGATCAGAGTTGATTAGAGCCAGAGGTGATGTTACAGGGAAAACAACTGATGTTCTGTGCAGACACCTTCGCCACAGCAACAGATTCAAGCGTTTGCCTTCTATCTGCCTTGCGTCGGGAGGAGGTGTGAAACCTGGCAAGTCTTTCTTAGCGAATCTCTTGGTGTTCCTGCCTCAGATATGAGGTGAGCACCTTCCAGGATGCCAGCTGTGAGGGAAGAGGCACCGCATCTGATTTCACAGCCTCAGCTCCAACCTTTGACTTGAGCCTCTCTTCTTCTCTCCTTAGCCCCCTTTCCCCACCCTGGTTTTATTTTATTTTTCACAGTCTCTGAAAATGCAGTGGAGAATAAGAATGTGGTAAGACCTACTGCCAGCACCTATGCCCTCCAGTCCTAAACTGACAAAAATGTCAAGAAACTGACAGTAAAATATGCAAAGAAAAAGCTCAACAAACACGAGCAAACCCCAGACTATTTGGTGCTTTCACTACACTGTCATAGTATTCCAACAGAAACTGCAGTTGTGGGATATATTACCTTTAACATTGCTTGTTAAATTTCACACTACGCAAACAATAGAAAGCAGACCAAAGGGGAGGCTACTGAAGGGAGTAGGAGAGGAGGCGGATCAGAAAATAAGAGATGGATTCCAGAGTGCTAGTGGGGGATCTCTGCCCCTTGGCTTACCAGAGGGTTAGAGCTTGGCTGCAAAGGTGGCAAAACCGCTGCCACAACAATGACCAGCTCTGCTTACAGGAGTCCAGTCACGTGGCTGAACAGCTGATATATACCCTGCTTTTGTTAGCCAACCTGGTGTCAGACAACCTTGTCAAGTTCTCTGAAGCTTCTAGTAATTATTCAGTAAGGTTCCAACTCATCCCTTTCACAGTCTTCCTGAAATGAGAAATTTTGAGACCCTGAATATTGATTGATTGTTACTGTTTTCCAAGCTCCTTCACACATGACCTTATTTAATCCATATGACCATCCTATAAAATAAGTATATGTATTTCTCTTTTGAGGAAAACAATATGTGGGAGAAAGTAATTTTCTGAAAACCATAGTTGTCAATAACAAACCTGACATTCAAATCTACAATTATTTGATCCCAGGAAACTCTCTTGACACAACACTCCCTTCCTGAAACAAAACAAAACAAAAACCCCACAACAGTTTATTTAGTTCTTTAATAAGAATACTTATAAGCTATCACTTTAAATAGTAAATACTACTTAAAGCACATTATAAGCAAGAGTTGCAAGTGTTATGTATTTATATATTAAAAATTGCATTTTAGCCCCTTTCCTCCTTAAACAGCTTAGGACACTCATAAATGTGCTATATTTCTTTATGTTTTAACAGATTGAGAAACCAAGGAGATATAGGAATGAAATGTTCTGTTTTGGTTAAACTAATAACCACGGGCTTCTTGTAAAAACAGCAAGATGCAGCCATATAAAATGACTCCATCAAAGCACAATTGAGTTACTCCCCCAAGACATTAGATATCAGGGATGTTTATAATTGATGGTTTTAAAGTACAATCAAGGTTACTTAGCTTGGGCTATGCACAAACCAACTGCACATAAAATTGGCAATTCCTGGTCTTTAAAAATAAAACAGAGAGGAAAAAAGAGAAGAAGAAGAAGAAAAGTAAGAGGAGCAAGTGGGGAATGCACAGGACTCAACTGCCCTTGAAATCTGCATGCGACTTTTACCACAGGCAATTAATCCCTGCACATAAGAAAGGGAGGTCCCAGTAATCTTAATCTTCGTGATTTACTCAATGGCATCTGGCAGGTGACTGGCAAAGCCAGGAGCAGACCTGGGGTGTGCAGTCCCCTGCCCTCTCTGACCAAGACATGACTTTCCTTCCCCTGATGGGCAATGGGGACCATCTACACATCTTCGCTCAGACCACGACTGCATAGAGAGCAATAAAACTGCCATTGAAATCCAAATGTCATATCAGTGGAAATGTCTGAGGCCCATAATGGCTCTAGTGATAATCCCTTAATGTTTGAGTAGATCCCAAAGGGAAAGAGAGATACAGCCTTCTCCTTCAAGATGGCCACCACGGGCTTGGTACAATGCCAGAATATTCCAGTGGCCACCAGACCTCTCAAGACATTCTTTCACAGATTTTATTATTAGCTGAAAAGCAGATTATGGGGAAGAAAGAATAACAACTTTAGCACAATTTACATATGAATAGAAGAATATATGCAGATATTGCAAAAGAACTTCTAGTTAAAACATGAGCTGCAGAACAAAAGCGGCCTAATTAGGAGTCTCTGTCTGAGGTTACTACACGCTCATTTATTTTAGCTCTAGTTCAAAGTGTCCCCATCAGGCTGTGACCACTTCCCTGAAAACTTTTCAAAACATTATTTTCAATAGATATCCTCATTTGCATGATTTTAGTTTGTGTTTTATCCAGATGGAAGGTATGTATTTATTTTCCAGTAAGACGCACGATGTAAATTTTATTTTGCAGGTAAGTCCCTTCCATCTTATCAGGGCCATCAATCGGTGGTAAATGGAAACAACATTTGCTACCACATGTAATGACTCCACATCTATCCCTCCTATCAGTCACACGCTATTTCATGGAATGGTCTATTTTGAAAACAAAAACAAAACCAAGAGGGATTGTCTATGTATTTCTGTCTTGGAGGAAATCAGTATATTTGTATTCTGCCTGCCCACAAATCTGAACCCTTACATTTATGAGAGAATTAGGAAAATTAATTTATAGTGAAAAACATTCTGTATACTCATTTTCTATCTGCACCAGTAGCTAAATACAAACAGTGGAAGATTGATTTATAATTAGTACAATTACTATAATGGTTGCTTTCAAGTACTTCCAACACCATCTACCAGTCTCAGCATTCTTTTGGCCAAAATCTTATGTAACCGATTTTGATCATGAGTCTGATAAATTAACCACTGCTAATGTCTCTATTCATTATTTTCTTTCTAGAATTCAATCATCAAACAATCTGTGTTTTCCATTTCAAAGGCTAGATATTAGAGCTGGCAACTTACTGGAAATGAGGGCATCTTTCAGAAGTCCTTTCCCTCTAAAACTGTTTATAATTTTCATATAGCAAGAGAAAGAAGCATTCTGCTTCTTTCAACACAAAACTAGTATATTACACAATCTTATGTGAGTTTCACTAACCCTTTAAAAGCACATATTTGAAAACCCTTCCTCTTTTCTTTCTAGTCAATCATTCATTGTCTTTGGTAGTATATGGCATGCTTTAATTGAATTTAAACACCATATGTGTATACAGATGTATATAGGATTCCTGAAAGAAAAGTAAAACAAACAAGGGGAAAATGAGAAAACAATTCTTCTCCCACTGGCTACTTGCACTTGAATGATATATTCATTAGCCAGTTGTCTCATTATTTTAATTCTGTTTGAACTACTTACAAGAGAAATGAAGACTACAGTTTTGGCTTTCTATAGACCCATTTTTTTTTGGTTCTGCCACCTGATAATCACATGACCTTGTGAAAGACAGATGCTTCTCTTCAAGCTGCGGTTTCCTCTTAGGTAAAATGGGGAGACACAAATTATGAATTCTTAGATTTGTGTGAACATGTAAAACGCTTAAAACCACAAGATAAGATCTCATTGTGTGTCATAAGCCAATATTTTTATTAGCAGTAGTAGTCCTAATTTCTATTTCTGCCTTTCAGAAATATTGAGAAAAACTGTTCAGAAATTAACCAGATCCAATGTGGACCCCACATTTTAGGTTGCAACACTAACTAATTAGTAGACACCTTATGTTTTTGTCTCATGCCTATTCTCTTCCCTAGCATGAACCATTTAATATCTTTCTATGAGTTTTTTTCCTGCTTAATTTAATCAGGATTGATTTCTGCCAAAAAGGCCCAATTGAAGAAAAACATGAGACATTATCTTCATCTTTGAAATTGCCATATTCTTCATATAAAGTTGATTCGAAATGTATGTCACTTCTGTGACAGCAGAACCCACACAATCTGAAATAGCAAGAGTTTTGAAGTAAGTGACATTCTCTTAGCCAGTTTCCCCATCTGTAGACAACAGTACTTAGCTTGTGGATTAATCTGCTGATAAATTTATAGCTGAACGTAGTGCTAGGAGGTGGCGACTGGTCAGAAGAGGTAGGTCACTGGGAAGGTGACCGGGAAGGCTTTATTCTCCCACAGCTCTCCTCTCCCTCCTCTCTCTGGGCTCACTGGCTGCCACGGGTTGAGTCGTTTTCCTCCACCGTGGCATTTCCGCCTCAGAGTCAATCAGTCATGGACTGAATCTCCTCAGCACCGTGAGCCATAAGAAATCTCTCCTCCTTTAAATTTGGGTTGAGGGCATTTTGGTCCACTGATGCAAAAGCTGACTAATACATCTACTACCTTGTTCTAGTGGGATTGTTTCCTCATTTTCTGTAACAGTTTTGTCTGATTTCTCTTCTCTACCAGCACACATTCCTTCCTCTCCTTCTTATACTAGTATTCTCCCCCACTTTTTATCTGAAAGTCCTGCCCCATATTAAACTAAGAGAGTATAAGCCATCATACATTTGCACTAATTCAAAGTCTGTGCCCAATTATGCATTAGTATTTGCTGCTGGGAATGACGACATCACTTTTCATAGGTGAAAGACCGAATCGCTGACTTGTGCTGTGGATCCTGTTCCCTTTTGCCTTCAGATGTCAGCTGCTCCTTTGACTTGTCCTTACTTGATGATGACTCTGTTTCCTGCCTCTGAAATCATACTTCTCTATTTTTTAATAGGACCGTTTCTGCTACCCATGAGATGCTGGTGTTATTTGGGCTCAGGATTAGCTATTTTTCTTTCTGTCTCTATTTTATCTCTCTGAGTGCCTTGACTCTTCTTGTGGCTTTAGATATCTTCTATATTCTAAAAATTTTCAGTGTAGTAGTCACATCTGAGCTTTAGATCTACTGATTTGTCCGTTTTCTTGATATCCATAATACTCTAACTGCAAAAAATTAGCAAACAAAAACAAAACTCAACACTTTTCTCTCTTCGTTTTCTGTCTCTCACCATTCACCACTTCTGACTACTCTCTCATACTATATATCATCAATTCCTATTTTTTCTCTCTCAAAAAAGATGTATTTGTTCATTTTTCTTCATCTACACTGCTACCACTGAATCTAAGCCACTAGTATCTCATTCTTTAATGATTACAAAAGCCACATGATTACTTTTCTCCTCGAAACACTGGCCTCTTAAAAGTTTTCCCCTGTATTTTGAGTACAATTGGCTTTCTTACCTACCATACACCATAAAGCTTTGATGAATCCAGCATGACCTTTGTTACCCACTGAGGCCTTGGCCACTCTTTCCATTTCCCATTACATTCCAACAGCACTGACTGGGTCTGGGGATTTAGCTCAAGTGATAGAGTGTTTGCCTAATAAACACAAGGCCCTGAGTTCAATCCCCAGCACCAAAAATACCCAACAGCACTGACTTTTCAGACTTTTGAGGCACCGAGGTCTTTTCCAATTTAGACCCTTCACATGAGCTCCTCCCTATATGTGGAGGAAAATTCTTTTACTTTTTTCCTAGATCAGCCCAGATTTCATTCTATCTCAGCCTAATTGTCTTTACCGCTAACCTCAGACTCTACTTTCTTCCTCCCTGGTACTTGTTATGGCTAATCTTGATTGTGCACTTGACCGTGGAAGAGTCATTTAGCACATTAGTAAAACATACTTCTGGGTGTGCGTGTAGGGATGTTTCTAGGTCAGCAAACTAAAAGGAGAAGACTCACTTTGACTGTGGGTCCCACCAGCCAACAGGCTTCCAGCTGGATGGAATAAAAGGGAGGAAAGTCAGCTTGTATTCTGACGTTGGATTCAGCTTGAACAATTGTGGTTTGCAACTGCCATTTCCTGTGGACATCAGACTCCAGCTTCTTCAGCCTTTCCACAACAGTTTGCACCACTGACTCTCCAGGGAGCTTCCAAACTTTCAGTCTTAGACTAGGGTTGCATCTTTGATCCCTCTTATTCTGTAGCTTCTAGCTTCTTGCACTGAGCAGCTACTGAATCCTGTCTCTCCACCATGCAGATGACCATTGTGGACTATTCCGCCTTTGATCCTGTGAGCTCATCTCATAAATCCACTTCCATAACTATATAAATATATATTTTATTGATTCTTTTCCTGCATATAACCCTAACCGATAGAGTGATCCATGCTTGTTTTCTTCATAGAACTTGTCAAGTGTCATAATCATATATTTTTTCAATTTTTTAACTATATTATGAGCAACGAGAAGTTATGTCTCATACCCATTTTATTCTCCAGTGTGTATTTCTGGCCTAATACAATCCTTAGCGCATAGCTATCAGTTAATCATGATTTATTGAATTCTTGAATTCTTTACAATGCTCAACTTCTAAGGCAGACTTCTTCTTCCTTCATCATACCTTCTTGGATTTTATTCATATTTCAACCATGTAAAATACAGGCAATAAGCATTTCTGTTGGCAAAAAAAGATTGACAACTGCATTAAAGGTATTTGAATTTCTGTATAGATCTATTTAAATGCTCAAAATCATTCTATAGGGTAAATTCCAGTGCCCTACCTTGTGTATAAAGGTGTAAGTTGACTCTGAATAAATGAATCATTTAAGCTGATCAGATTCTATATCTCATCAATGAATTGTCCCTGTCAAAAATGTGAAATGTGAATAATCTTCAGAAGGTCTTTTATCTTTTTAGGTCGTTACCTAATTTGTCATTTCTAGAATGGATGTCCTAACTCTACTGATGAAAGAGAACTTGCAAAGACTGTAAACTCAATGAGCCATTAAATAGGTGACAATAATCTTGATAGAAGTTTGGAATATTTAATTAGCACAAAAAATACTCTTAGCCAGAGCGCTCAATTACTTCCATGGATACTCCCCAAAATATCAACCAACTATTTTGCATGTCCATGAAATGCCTTCAAAGACATTTAAGATGGAAAAAGGAGATAATATTTCATCTTTTAATTGAGGACTTGTCATGCTTTTGCATGTCCAGTAATAAAGTTTCAAAGTGAATTTGGTTTAGATCCTTGAAATGTTTTTAAAGGTGACATTTCTATCCTTAAGGCTAACATTACATGAAAGTAAGTGAAAGGCTATGAAATACTCTGGGGTAGAGACAGGATATAGTATTGTCTGGCCTACCCAAAGGATTGTTTCTTTTTGACATTACATACATTGGCCAAAGAGCAATAAAACAAGGGAAAAAAATCCAAGAAAATCATAATCTTGCAAATCATACTCATAATGGAAAAACTAAACTTCAGAGTTGGTCTAACAGCACAAGAGCAAACAACTTAGAGGAAGAATGCAATAGAAGCGTATAAGCAAAAGAGGAGGAAGACTTGTATGTGCTAAATACGGAACATGGGGAAGTTTTTACAAGGCCTACTCAATATCTCTGTCAGTTTATTCAGTAGGAAAAAGGCTCTATGGTTTTCTGAGGTGAGATTTCAAAATTGGTCACATTATTTGACTTCCAGGTTAAGTAATTTCTCACAGTTACAAAACAACAATGGAACATTTCATCTTCCAAACAGGCTCGCTATTTAACGTTTGGTTAAAAGTTTTACAAACCTCCATTGTCATTTTTCTTCTCTAAGAAGTCTAGTCTGAGGACGCTGAGTGCTCTACACAGTTGTGACTGAAGGAAGAACTGTGGCCTCTCTGGGTTATGTCGCCTGAGATTCAGGCCTCAACAACTGCACTGTTTAGTCAGTGTCTCCCATTCAGTAACCATAAGACATACTGGGGCAAAACGCAGGGACAGAGACTGATCTAGAGCACCACAGATGCATGCTCAAATTCTCCATCCCAGGGCTGGAGATTTAGCTCAGTGAATACAGCACTTGCTTTGCAAGCACAAGGCCCTGAGTTCGATCCCCAGCACCAAAATAGAAAAGAAAAAAAATTCTCCATCTTACAATGATGAGGATGTCAGCACAAGTCCTTTAGCCACAAAAAGGGCAAAAATTCATCTTGTCTCAGTGTTTTAACCTTGCTCTAAAGGCTCAATTATATCACCTATTGACCATGTATTATTCCTTCTTGTAAAATATCCCATAAAATGATAAATTTTATGTCTTTGTTTAGTTATTCATTTATTGATTGATTAAATAATCATTATTAGAGGCTTAACAGGATCCAGTTCTGGTGTGAGGACAAGGAGGGTTCTAATCAAATAAGGGATAAGTGAAATGCAAGTTTCCTAGACAATTCTGGGGTCAAGGGTTGAGAATAGGGCACTAAACATTCCTTTAGTCAATGAACTTATACAAAACCTAGTTAACTTCTTATTTCACAATTGAGGCATTCAAATATCCAGTGTCTTTTTCAGTTTCTTTTCAAATTTGAATAACTATTCATAATGGATTCTATTCATAATGGATGCCTGAACATCCAATTGAAGACCGCTTTTCCTACTTTGTATCAAATAATTTTTTTTTAATGGAATGATGAAATCAATAGCTATTTTGATGTCCTGCACACAATAAATTTACTTGACATTTTGTCTGCCTTTACTACCTCAGACTCAGGAGTAAACAAAGTTGTTTCAGTGGTGTGTTTCAGGTTCACTGAGCTACTAATGACAACTTATTCAGGTACTGGTACACACTATTAAATTAGTTATAACTTTTGCATAACGCATTTGAATTACAGGCCATTGAGTAGCCTGCATTTATTTATTTCCAAATATAAGCATAAATAAACATACCACTCCCAAGAAAAATATAAGACCCTGACAATTAACACATTCTATTCGATATCTAGCAAACTTCTTAAACTCTTCATTATTTCTAACAATAGTTTTTAAATTTTTTCTTTTTGTTTATAAATGTGCACATCATTTGCAATAACAACAACAACCATTTATTCTATTTCAAAACTTTGCTATTTACATATACTTTTTATTTCAGTGCCTGTGAGGACCCTGCTTGTTGTTTTTTGTTTTTTGGGTTTTTTTCCTAGTTAAGAATACCTAATTTCAAGTATTCTCACTTACAAAGCTATATATTTTAGAAATTGTTTTTAAAATATCTCCCAGGCTAAGGAAATTAATGGCTAAAACTCTTGAATCAGAAACGGTATCAAGTTTTACCAAATGATTTATTTGTGTAGTTTTAGTTAATTTATTAAGTAATAAATTAATTTAGACCAGTTTGGTGTGTAGTGAATTACATTAACAGATTTTCTAATATTAGGTGACTATTCCATATAGGGCTGGGGATGTAGCTCAGTAGTAGAATGCTGGTGTTCAATCCCCAGTACTGCATATAAATAAATGAAATAATAATTATTTTTAATATATAGGAGAAATCTAACTTAATTATATTATCTTTTAATTCAGAATTTGATTCAAATTGAAAATTTCATACTTGGGCTTTTGATATGTCTATTAATTAAGGGAAGCAGTTCTACAGATGTTCTTTTCTGTAACATTTTCTAGTTTGGTAACAAACTTCTTCTGGAATCAGAATGAATTGAAGTGTAATCCTGTCATTTTTTTCTGAGTCATCAAGATATTTTATAAACTCTTGAATAAATTGCCCATTGAAACTTTGCAGAACTTTGCCTCTATCGCAGATAAGGTCTGATGTTTTCCTGGGAGAAAATCTTAAGCAATTATTTCGTTTTTGAAAGTCATAGGATTATTTAAGATTTTTATTCCTTCATGAATTATTTACTAGCCACATTTTGTCTCAGTTTTCAAAGTTGTTAGCAGATGGGTGATAATGTTTGCTTATCTGTTTTTGTAACAGATTTATTGAGATGTAGTTCACATATCATGCAACTCACCCATTTAAAGTGTGCAATTCTGTGGTTTTTATTATATGGACAGACTTGTAAAACCATCAACATAACATAAATGTAGAATGTTTTCACCATCCCCAATGAGACCCTGTACTTATTAACTATTAATCCCCATCCTTTCCTGCTTTTAAGCAATAGGCAAATAAATAAATAGTCTATGTATGTATATAGTTTATCAATTCTGGAAATTTTATATAAATAGCATGATCCGAAATGTGGATTTTTCTTCCTGACTTTTTTTTTGCATATTTTTCCAGATTCATCCATCCTAAGGATGTATCCATACTTTATTTCTTTTTAGAAATTATTAATATTCTAATGTTAGGGTGTACTATAAATATTGTTAATCCACTCCTCAGTTTATAAACATGAGGATATTTTCTACTTTTTGGCTATTATCAGTAATTCCGCTATTCATATTATGAACAAGATTGTGCGGGGCCATGTATTTTAGCTTCTCTTGCATATACACCTAAGAAAGGAACTTTTGGGGACACATGGCAATTTTAAGTTAAATCTTATAGGACCGTTTTTCAAAATGGCTATACAGTTTTTCATTCCCACCAGAAGTATGTGAGAACTTTGATTTCTCCACATTCTCAACACCACATGATGTTTTATGCCTTATAGCTATATTTATTGTATGTAAAATGATATTTCATTATGCTTTAGATTTTTAATTCCACAATGACATTGAGATTTTTTTCTTGTGCTGATTAGCATTTGCTATTTCTTGGCTAAATGTGAATTTGAATCATTTGCTCTTTTTGATGTTTTTATTATTGAGTTGTAGAATTTCTTCACATATTCTAAATTCAAATCTTGACTGCACACAAAATTTTCAAGTATTTTCTCGCATTTACTGGGTTATATACATACTTTCTTGACGATATTCTTTGAATCACGAGCTTTCAAGTTGATGAAGTAAAATTTACCTGTTCTATAATACCTGTGCTTTTGGAATTGGGTTTAAGAAATAATTGCCAATTAGAAAACGATGGAGATTTACCCTAGTTGTTTCTTCTAGGAATTTTACAGTTTCAGCACTTATCTTCCAGTCTTTGACCCATTTGTGTGTACAGCATGAGGCAGAAGTCCATCTTCTTTTTTTTTCTTTTTGCATGTGGCTATCAGTTGCTGCAGTACTACTGGCTGAAAAAATTCTTCATTTGCCATTGAAATGCCTTGTTAACCTTGTGAAAATGGGGCTGGGGATTTAGCTCAGTGATTAGAGTGCTTGCCTTGCAAGCACAAGGGCCTGAGTTCGATCCCCGGCACCACAAAAAAAAAAACAAACAAACCTTGTGAAAAAAAATCGACTGACTGTAAAACTAAAGTTTCTGGATTCTGAATTTTCCAGTGCTCTGTGTAGCTCCCTAGGGCCCCTCACACTGTTCTGTGTAGTGTTTCTTTCTAGATACTTGACAACTTTTACTTCACATGTCTCTTGTAAAACACTTGGATTGTATCTTTATTCTTATTTTAAACCTTTGAAAATACAAATACTTTATGACTGAAAATTCTGATTATGATTATTCTATTGTACCCTCCAATTTGAATAACAGTTTGGCTAACAAGGCTTTTTAGATTTTAGATTAGATTCTTTGGCTACTTTGAAAACACTACTCATTGTCTTGTTGCACTATTTTGTTATTTTAAAAATATGATACAATATGTCTATTCTATTTGATAGTCTTTATTATTTTTTCTCTACGATAGCAATTTTAGATTTTTTGCTTTTCATCTCTGGTACAGTATTCTTAAATTTTAAGAATGATACTTTAAGTACCTTATAATCTAAGTTTATTCTTAAAATTATTCTACAAGAACTTTTATTAAAATATTTTATTTATTCATTGTTCTTTTTTTTCTGACACCCCATCTTGTGGAAGTTATCTTTTTAATTCTATCTTTAGCTCTCTTAGCTTTAATTTTCATCTTTTCAACTACTTCTTTTTGACTGCTAAGTCTAGACCTACCAATCCAATCCAGCTTGCTTCTGTTGTTTTCACAAAGTTCTAAGACTGTGGTCCTCATTGTAAGTGTTACCTCCTTTTCTTTTTCTCCCCACTTTTACCTAGAAATTTCATTGCAAATTTTGCCTCTGCTATCCTTGTGTTGTTCAACTAAGATGGTATTCCTGAGGATTTCTTCTCAGTGTAGATCTTTACCTTAGTAGGGAGGGTTGCTTTATTAGTGTTAAGAGTTCATAGCCTCCTACTCCAAATACATTGTGGTAAAAAATCAGCATGCTTGGCTCCTGGGTTTTGTCTCAATGACTTCCTAAAGGGAAACAAATGATCCTTGGAGAACAAATGATCCTGAAGCTTGACACAAGAGGTATAAAAAAAGCCTACAATATTTTATGACTAAAAGTTTTAAAAAAGTACATTTGTTTCCAAAAGAACAATAGTGATACATCACAAGGACACTGAAGCAAGCTTTATTTGGTTTTCCTAGGCGAAATATAGACTACTTGGAGTATCGAATAATGAAGCCTAGGAATGAAGCCTTCTGAAAAATAAGAATTTCAGAGTTCATATAGATAATAAATTGACCAATAAGTAGCACAGAGGACTGTTTTGGCTTTCAGCAGAATACTAAGTACCAATTGTTCAATAAAAGGAAGAAGTTGAAGTTAGAACATCAGTATTTGGCAATTATCACAGTAAAAATTAAATCAGTTAAATCATCAGTGGATAGTAGCTCAAAGGTGAAATTTTGATAAGGATCAGGATATTTATATGGTCTTAAAACACCATCCCATTGTCTATTTATTACCTATGAAACAAATACAGTAATTCTGGAGTGGAGAAATCAGATAGCACCAGATAATGAAAATTAACATTACCAATAGGGGACAAATAGATACTGTGGGCCTCAGATGCAATACTGTGAGAAATACACAATGTCTCTTAAATATTACTCTGCCCTAAAAGAATATACAATATAATCATAAAGAAACACTAGACAAAAATCCAAGGGAGATCTCTTCTATCAAAAAAACACGCTGTGTTTTTCAAAAATATTAATAGCACCCAAGACACAACATCATAGTAGAAATTTAAGTTTAAAGGAACATGAAGAACTTTGAAGAGTAGATTTAATACCCAACTCTTATTTGCATCCTATACTAAAGAGAAAAAATACCACAAAGGATGTTAATAAGGTCAATTGAAGAATGAAATACAAATAATTGATTTAATAGAAGAAATTTACCATTGTGAAATGTACCAAATCTGATAACTGTACTGTAGTTACATATGGCAGTAATATAATATCCCTTATTCTTAACAAATACAAACCAAATAACTTAGAGGTAATTGGTCATGGTGTATGTAAGTCACCCTCAAATGGTTCAGAAAAGGAACTTCCTTTTGTGACTATACAAACAAGAAAGAAGACAGAGAAAAGGCAAGTGGAATAAACATAGAATAAACTTTAATTCTGAGTTTTCTGTTCGTTTAAAATTACTTCTCAATTAAAAGATTAAAATTTAAAAATAAAAAAGAGAAAAAGAATTCATAATTCAGATACCCTCTGTTCACTCAGACCTCTCCTGACTGAATTGGAGGCCGTGGCACTCCCAAGTTTTATTTAATCTGACATTATTAGCTACCTCTTCATTGTATAAAAGTGGTAATTTCCTAGCCTGACGTCAGCTACTTCTTTCTTTCTCCTTCTTTCCACAAAAACACCAGCACCATTTTTCTCTATTGGTGGTTTGTCCTGATTCATTCTTAACACACATAATAAGCTGAGGGGTAATTTAACACATTTTAATTAATAAGTTCCATATTTTTTGATAATTATGTTGCTTCTATTTTTTCTGAGAAAAAGAAAATTTATGTTTAAATTAATAACTTCTTTTGTCCTGGTTTTTGATTACTGCTTTAAAGTTTAAAAAGTATAATTCCCAAATTAAAGGATATGAATGTCTATTTAAGAGAAATTTAACACGTACTTTTAGATCAAATGGTAATACAGAAAGATAATATTTTATTTTAAAATACGAGGAAAATTTGGACATGCCAATGGGAAATAACTTAAGGACAAAAATATATGCATTAAAAAGTTTTTAACTATTAGTTACTGGTGGAAAAAGAGCAAGGAGAGAGGGTGGAAGAAAGGTGGATGGAATTGATCAATGAATGACATATGCCTGTATGAAAACATCACAGTGAATCTCATTCATTTTATAATGGTTATGTTTTAAAAAGTGTAATAATAAATAAATTAAACAATTACTTTTAAAAAGTATTAACTTTCCACTAATCAAATTATTGGTGGTCATGTTGGTATGGTTAGTCTGAAGCAGATGTAAGACTAACATGAGATAAAGAAAAAAATTGGTGTTCTGATGTTCTCATGAGTGATCATGAGAATCAGAATTCTCAGTATGAAACAAATACAGGAGGTTAACTAAAACACTAAATTACTGATTTTGAATGAGAAATATACTGTATGTGACTGAAAACTATGGTGAATGCTTAACTGAAAAATAAATTGTTGCAGTAAAAGACACATTATCATTAATCACCCCAAAAATATTCTTCCTTGCTTTGAACACTTATCCCATAATTCTTGCCACTTTCTGAAGCATTTCTGGTAGTGCTCTTTCATGAGTGTCTTCAGGTAATCTGTCACACATGCTTCGATGTCCTAAATCAATTCAAAACATTCACCTTTCAAGATTATTTTGACTTTGGGATAAAGTCAGAAATTGCCCAGTCCAGATCCAGCAAATAAGGTAAAGGAGGACACGCTAATGATTTTTTTTTTTTTGAGCCTGCCTTTCTACACTATGACACTTATTACCATTATTTAACATATTTTGATAATACCTCATAAAGAAACTCACTAAAGAGGACTTCCAGAACTATTTCATAAAGTGGCAGAAATGATAGGATTTATGTGTTTGAATACAAGGGGAGTATTTTGAGGAAGACTGATGGCAATATGTCTTTTACTGTAATTTATTAAAATTTAAATGTATATTTTGATCATCTCTTGCATTTTGTCTTAAAAACAAAATATATTCTTAATTTTGACCAGAGAACATTTAGAAACAATAATTGACCATTAGACATGGGTGTTCCTAGCTTCTAGGGTGTAGTCTCTAAGTACCTGTACCAACCAAAAGAAGCCAATTTTCCTTGGAGAAATGTCTGATTCCATGAAGGAGTCAGGAAATATGCAAGATAATCCTAGAACATCTTCTCATATCAGATAATAAGGAACTATCAAAAACTACAAGGGTCATGTCCAAATGACTCAATAGCCAAAGTAAGAAATTTCTTCTGCCAAAAGCAAAAAAATGTAAGAATCATCAAGAATACCTAAAATAAGTGTAAACTCATCAAATATTAAATTTTGAGTCCACAGCTTTGCATTTTAGGCATTAAATATTTGTGGCTGATAACACTAAATAAAACTATTCTATCAGACCTGTCTTAGGGTGGAAGAATGGAAAATTTCTTATAAAATAATTTTGACAATTTGACTAGAAAGACCAGGAGAGGAGGAGGAGGAGAAGGAGGATGAGGAAAAGGAGGGTGGAGAGGAAAGAAAGAAAGGAAGAGAGAAAGAGAGAAAGAGGAGAGAGAAGGTTGGACCTGAAATGTAGTCAAGATACTAGATTCAAAAACTGACTTACAAGAAAGATGAAGAACAAAGAAGCACGCTAAGCTTCACTAAAGATGTATAGTCATAAACATACAGATTTCTGACAAATATACAGTGACATCTTCCTCAAATTTTGTTGAGAAATTGGCAGAAAGAGAGAGAGCGAGCTAGTGACAATCAACAAGTCACAGTGCATTATCCTTATTTTAAAAAATACAAGTGGTTAAGAGAAAATTTGACCAAATGACATTTATGAAAATAATTATAAATTTAAATATTGTCTGAATAACTGATGATTTTAGATATTGTAAACATATTTTAGGTGCAAAAAATATTTTAGTTGCAATACACATGTCACGATTATGTTATGGTAATCTTTATCTGTTAAAGATACATGCTGAAATATGGTATAAATAAAGGAAAATTTGAGATTTGCATTAAAATGGAGTGAGGAGTGTGACTAGGATGGAGGGATAAGAATATATCAGAAAATGTCACTGGATGATGATTTGTGAGGCAGGGTGATGAGTATCTAGGAGGGGTATTACAGTGTTTTGTCTACTTTTTAAGCTTTGAAAAAATATAACAGCATAAACATAACATTTAGAAATATGGGAGGTAAATATAAGAGGAAACAACTTCAAAATGTGAGGGTGGATGCTAATGTGAACAAAACTGGGAGTAAGGAGTAGCCAAGAAATTACTATTTTTCACTAATTGTTCATGAATTTTTTTTCTCTATAAACTTATAGGCATATATAAAAATATATACATGTTGTTAAAAATACAGTAAAAATAATATCTTTAAAGTTTTTGACTTACAAGTTCTAATTCTGACACTTATCTTGCAGACCTTACACAAAGAAACATGAAAAGATTATAAATATCTTCTCTAAAACTCAGTTTTAGAAATACATAATTAGAGGCAAGCCAAAATAAGCATGATTAAGAGATCCATCCAATGATATTCCACATTGTTTCAACACAATGAGGCTGGGCATTGATGTGGGATAGATCCCAGTATACACTGTTCAGTGAAAAAACCAAAATCATTAAACTACATATCCTACACAACACCAAAATATTCTTTTGTTTTAGTGGTAAATATTCTTTAATAAACTTTCTTACCTTCAAAATACTGAAAATTTTATTCTTTATTATACATTCTTTTTATTTAAAATATTATCATAGTAACTATTCTTATCAGTAGTTTTAACATTAGATTTTGAGCCCTCGATGGTCAAGGAGTGTGAACATTTAATGAACTATGAAAAACTTTATAAAGATTTTATAAAAATAAATACATAAATAATTTTAGTAGATGCACTGACAAAAAAGGAGAAATGTGTTGACAATAGTTGTATATTGAAAGGGATTATTAAAAACTTTTAATGTACCCATTTCTTTTCTTAACTTCTATGTGACATGATGTATTTCTTTTATGATCAGAAATGAAACAAGATAAAGAAGAAATAGAAATGGAAAGATATGAGATAAATCTTAAAAATATGCCTATCATGTTATCACCATCTGGAGCCAAAATATTCCCAACATGCCAATGTTCACTGAACCAATAATTCTCTCCCGACCAAAAAGTGAATAAAATGCGTAACTTCCTATGAAGTGACTTCAGGTTCCCTGGCAAGTAGCAGCCCATTGCACAGTGGAGCTCTGGCTCCCTTCCCTCCCATATTATTATTTACAGAACAAAGTAGTTTGCTGCTGATTAGAAAGAAAAGGAAATTCCAGCCAGCAGTTTCTCAGAATGACTTTTATTTTGATGGATATTTTTTAATGAACCTAATTTATGTGAAGGTTGTTCTGTTAAAAGTTCACAAAAATATCATGCATGATTGATCTCAAGACTGTGCCTCAATCCAAAGACAACACACAACAGCAGTCAAATATACATTTTATGGGCTTTTGTCTGTTTTGCAATAACACCGGAAAACATTCTTTAATTAAAATTTAAAACCGTAACTGATTAATTTTCTGAGTAAACAATCCCTGTAAACATAGAATGTCAGCATTTTAAGCTGATGTGAGTATAAATTTTGCTTTTCTTCCGGAGGCATTCTGGGAGGGCCTTGATACAAACAGAAGGTGACCATGTGCCACAGGGGAGAAGAGTTTGGAGACCCAGCTCCTGTCCACTGAGCTGCAGGCCGGCAAGCTAGGAAGGTGTCCAATGCTGCATGACAGTGTTGGCATTGCCCTGGTCGTCACTCATTCCACAGCTCTTTGCTACCTACAAATTGCCAGAAGGTTCCAAAAAGCCCTTTCACTAGCTGAACCTGCTGCTATCTGATTGCTACGATGGGAAGACGTTTCCAGGAATTTGACTGTTACTATGGATATACACAATATAGACGGAGTGTTCCCATTTGGTTTCTGTTGTTAAACATCATCCCTGATTCTTCCAGGAGCCAGAAAAGCAATCTCAATTCTCCTCAGTAACTTTATGATGTGTGGGTTTTTTGTTTTTTTTTTTTTAAAACAGAATAGAGGCTTTCAAATGTTACTTAAAATATTCCTGAATGGCTTTTCAAGGAAATATGAAATGCACTGCCAGGAAAATGGGGGAGTATGTTCAAAGTAAAGAATCTAAAAATCTCTATTGAGACATTTGTTTAAACTTTGAAATTAAAAGGCTCATAATCAAGTTATTTTTATTAGACATTTATAGTCTTGCCATTAATAAATTATAGTGACCTTTGTCCTCTACAATCCAGAAAAAGAACCCAAATCCATGTCCTCTGAGCTTGTTGAGGTGACATTCATAGATTGGTTTGTATTTCTAACATGGTTCAGCTTCATTGGATTCATTTCAAATGCCTGGCTTTCTTGTTCGGACCAACCCTGCAGGACAGATGCCCACTCTGGGGTGTGTGAGAGGGATACAGCTACTCTAAATGAATGGTTGCACTCTTCCAGACTCTGCTTAATTCCTAATGAAGTTACTTGTAATGATGGATTGAAATTTTTTAAAAGAAACATTTCCATAAAAGTAATCACACTCTTATCGCTATGGGAAGAAGACATGTGAAAAAACTTTCACCAAGTAAGAGAACTTTCAGCCTTTCACCTTTGTCTCCCGAGGAAGCATTACATTAGTACCTTACTTAAACCCCAGCATGTGCTGCTGAAAGTTAACTCTTTCATCTTGTTCATTAGCAAAAGTGTCAAGTGCCTGATTCCTGTACTAAATGGCATAGAAGAAAATAAAAATTTTGCATTCCTCTCATGGAGGAAACAGAGAACGAAAGAAAAGTGCATCTGTAAGGTCTGCAGGTGCCAGTGAGAAAAGCACATTTAAGTAGCACCGAATATAAACTGATCTATACATGTCATCTCCCACTGTCTATGCAATTTCAATTGCTTCATGCTCCTGTGAGACAGGGAAATTTAGATTTCATGAGGTTAGAAAACTTGGTAAAGAACACAAAGACAACATGCTATCGAGTCAGATTTCTGGACTTAAACTGAAGTGCAGCTGACTTTATGCCCAACTACTTCCCCTCCTAGTATGCTGCCTCACAGTAGAAGAAATCGGTCAGCAAGGAATGACAGGTGTCCAGATCAGTATTCTAGAGGAGAATCAGGCACAGACCTCCAGTTAAGAGGTAGAAAAAGCAGCATCCTGGGAAGTTAGAATGGGAGGTGTGCTCGGGGTGATTTTATGGGACTTGAGGGAGTCTGGGTGAACTGGAGATGGGGGTACTTCACTGGTAGACTTTCTCAGTGATTGATGAAATACCTAATCATACTATAATTCCAGTTTTTCTCCTCCCCAACACTCCCTGAGACTTGGACTTTTGTTCATTCCTTATGAACCTGTGGCAGGGTGCTCAGGAAAACCAGACTCTGACTGCAGCCACACCTGGACCTGTAGGTGCTGTGATGGAGAAGCTAGGTTCCTTCTAGGGAGAGAGCCAGGGACATGTGTAGAGCCCGGGCCCTCTGAGTTAGCCTGGCCTTTCACTGGTGTAAAAGAAAGCAAACATCCAGCCATGTAAACCGCCTACTCGATCCTGACTGTCAGACCAGAAAACAGGTCGATGACATTAAACACGTGCACAACCACACACACTCATGTTTTTGGGCCGTCCACCACAGCAGCCATTAGAAAACAATGCCTAAGTCCCCTCCCCCTTCCCTTGGCCTTGTCTAGAACAGCAACAGCTACCTCATTTGAACAGGACTTCAACATGTTACCAGCAACATTATAATCTCTGCTTTGACAAGGCCCTCCTGGAGGAAGGGCCTAGGGAACAGATGCTGTCAAAAAACACCTAAACCATGTTTCTCAACATCATTTGAAAGCCATCTTGCCCAAAAGACTTTGAAGATCATTATTCTCATACTCGCTTTTCAGATGAGGAAACAGACTACCCAGAGATAATATCCTAAAATCAAGTAAGTGGATTCTCTGTCCTCACAAACACACACAGAATTGTCAGGATATCCATAAGGGATTTTGACTGGACAATGTGTTCATCATCTATGCAACCAGTGAACCTTATCTGTAAAGCTTTTTCAAGGATGAGATAAAATATGGAACTCTGCGGATTGGGATTTTTTTCTGACATCACTGTTTTCTGGGCATATAACCTTAGATAAATTACATAACCTCTCTAAATCGCGAATTCTTTACCTGCAAAAATCAGAAAAAAAAAAAACAGCTTTATAGAGTTGTGAGGATTACATGAAATCATACCCATTAAATGCTTGGATACAGTGATTGGCATATTCATGGTTTAATAAATATTAACTAAGTTTCATACTTTGGGTATTGGGATTCTTTACTTTCAAACTCCTATAACAAGTTGTTTCTTTAAATGTGAATCTTCTTTAGCATGCACAGTGTCTTACACACAGCTGCCCCCCCCCATTAAAAGCAAATGAAATGACTTAATATAGTCTCTGTTAAATTCTCCAACCATGGGATAGGTATCCAGAAATAGTAGCTGGCTTTTAGCTTTCTTCTCACTTGGTTCCTACAAATCTTTCCCTACCCCTGTCACCCCCGAGTCACAGGCACACACACAGCATCATATTTCTTTATGTTGAGCTGGAAGGGGTGTTCATGTTGATAAGAAACCTTCCCCCCACCCCACTTTGTCTGCCCTGCACTTAGGAACCAAGGTTGAGTTCAAACAGGGGTCAGGGAGATAAAAGCCTGAGGCTTAACCACCAATTCACTAGTCTGGTGCCTAAAACTTCCGTCATTTATTTATTGCCATTAAAAAGGATAGGCTGGGTCTTGTGTCATGATGGCTGTAGGAAGAAGCCACTGTCGTTTATTATCTCCCCTTCAGCTGGGAGATGGAGCAGGCCGATGCCATTTCCTGGGACACACTACCCTGCCTGTGTGCTTCAGTCTCCTTGGAAATAAAAGTTTCCTTGCACTTTATAGGATTTTTGTTTTTCATCAAGAGGCCAAGTACAGACCTTCTAAAATAATTGTCAAAGAGAAGAGCACATGCAGACAGAGGAGGGGAGAAGCCAGCAATCCCTGGGCGAAAAAAGACAAAACGCCCAGGGTTGAAGCCTCCAGACTGATTTACAGCAGCTGCTGTAGAATCTATTTGTTAAGGAGGAGAAGATAAACAGAAGGCCCCTTTAATGTCTGTAGTCATGTGAAAGGTGCTAGAAACATTCCGGGCAAGACTAGGATCCAGCCATAGCACCAACAGTTACAACTGAGTGAGGGGTGCTGGGCACAAACTCTGTCTCCTGCTCAGACCTGTGCACAGGCCCTTTTAAATGAGTAAAGGAACAACAGCCAGGCGCGCAAAAAAGCACAATTGCACAACAGATTTGAACTAAAAAGCCTATCCTGATGGATCCAAAGAAAACCTGGAAGGCACCAGCGAGGGGAGCCTGGATTCGAGGAATCTTCAGAATCCTGTGTTGGCTGCTGTGTTCACGGGAAGCTGAAAGGGGCCATATCCCCCTCCTATTCCTCCCCCAAGCTGTCGTCCTCCCTCCTCCACTGTGGCAAAGCAAGCAGCTCATAAACGTCAGATGTGAGCTTGTCGCTGTAATGATCTTGTGACTACAAATAAAAATGTGTGGGGAACAGATGTGTGAATCGAATCGTCTTTCTGTGCAGTGGACCCAAATGGGCCAGAAGTGCTGCTCGTGGGGTGTGTGTGTGTGTGTGTGTGTGTGTGTGTGTGCATGTTTGTGTGTTTGCTGCTCTTATTAAGCTTCTACCAATCAAGAGCCCACAGGGTTAAGCCTAGAAGGCTAGAATGATATTTTCACTGCCTTTGATGACATACTAAAATAAAGAACGTCTCCTTTTGCAGCAGAACACAGAGTCTGTGAAGCCAATGTACATGTGGTTACTATTTGCAGAATTTGGCATTTTCTACGAATAGTATAAAACAGGCATTGGCTCGGCTGTCATGTTTTGACAGGGTTGTCCTTTTTTTCCAGAATGCCACTCGCCCCACTTCCCACCCTCCATCCCCCTCCTTATTAAAGCAGCAACCCTATCACTTTATTTTTAAGTGGACTAAGAAAATTGATGAATAATAAATTAAAAGCTGGAGTAGGTCAGGAGTTTAAGGCACAAGAAAGCAATCACCCTGAAGACACTGGACCCGTTGGGGCAGCCCAGGCCTTGTTATGACTGTTGGTCAGACTGTCTCCAGACAGGGCGTCGCCCAACTCCACAAATGGCTGGAAGGTCAGGCCCCAGATTAGTTAGCAGTGTGAAGCGGGAGTTTAAAGCTGTTTTGTTTACAAGGAGCTAATCAGCCTGACAGCAAAACACCCCAGTTCTTCTCCCTGCTCAATATACATGATTTGTTCCAAGCTTTGAGTGCCTGTGTTTTCGTATTTTCTCAACTTTGTACTTTATATGCACCTATAAAACTTGGCCAGAATGAAATTGACATGAGAAGTAATGTTAGTTCCTCCTGGTGACTCACTCTATCTGATTCAGCTCCAGGATGTGAAGCTACAATGCCATAGTGAGAGATGTATGTAGTTCATTGAGTCCAACCTGCAAGTCATCATTACACACACACACACATACACACACACACACGACACCTTCTTTGCACCTTTTGAGAATTTGGGGTTTCGGATAACCAACCTGGGTCCTGCATGTATCAATTAAAATTTTACTTCAAACGCTGGATTCGAATCTCAGATAACCACATATGATTTTCTCTTTTTCCTTGTATGTTTCACTTTGTCTTTTGTTTTCAAGAGTTCACAAGCCAAAGTGGCCCTACTTTGAATACTGTCTCACTCAGTTCTTCAGGTTTACATCAGAATGGTCTCCAGCATTCTGTTTTCTATACTAGCAGAAGCAACTGTTTTGGCATTGGAAAAAATGGCTCTTACACATATTTTGAAGAAGTGATGGTTTTCCGATGAAGCAGCACTATTGTGCCTGTTTAAATGAACAACATAATAACACTGAAAACTGAAACTAATTGTCAAGATGTCTATGTTTGGCTTGGAAAGACTACAGTATAAATACGGTCATGGAATTTTTAGGCAGTTATAATACTATCAAACAGGTCATGCTCTATATTAACATTTCATTGTTATTTATGTTTGCATGGACTTGACCCAGAGTCTCTGAAACCTCTTATTCTCATGGCATTTTTACCTATTAAATCATCCTATCATACCAGGGGCTTGTACATGATCCTTGCCTTAAAGAAAATGAGGTTCTAGAATTAAATTCTTATTATTGTTTATCTTTGATTTGTATAGAGTTCACCACCTGGGAGCATCTAGCAATCAGAGGAAAGTCAATGTACTCGGTCATTCATTTATTTTTGAATAAAATATACTGAACATCTAGTATGCAATAAATGTTTTGCTATTAATTTCTAGAGATATGAAGAAAATAAAAAATATTCCATCAAACTAACTGCTTGTGATATGAGAGATGAAATAATGACCATACAATATCAATCATCAATCCTGTATAATAACTATATAGGAAATACATCTCATATATATAATGTTTATATGTATTATATTATTTTAGGCTCCAGGGAAAACTCTGTGCATGAATTTTTTCATCATTATTCATCACATAATTAATGGATACTTCTAACATGTCTGAAGAATTTACAGTTCTATTATTATAGCAATTCTATCATTTACTAATTGCAAGGAAATTTTCAAGACACTTTCAAATATACTACCTTTCTTAGTCTGCTTTATATTGCTATAACAAAATACCTGAGGCTGGTAAACTTATATAGGAAAGCGGTTTATTAGGCTCATGATTCTGAGGACTAGAAGGTCCAAAGAGCATATCACCAGTGTCCAAGTAAGGGCCACCTGGATGCATCACAATGTGGTGAAGACATGGAAAGGGGACAAGTATGTCCCAAAGGGGACATTTTATGTAAAAGGGACAAGTATGCAAACAAGGAAGCAAGAGACTAGGGAGGAGCTAAGCTGGCTATTTCTATAGGAACTCACTATCACAAGAAGTCTTGCAAAAACAAGAAAGCATTCCAGCAGGACAATCATGCATCCATTCAGGAAGATGGAATGACCCAATCTGGTTACCCCTTCTAGGCTACAATTCTGAAAGGTTTCACCAGTGCAACATCACCTTAGTAGAGAACAAACTCTGAACACATGAACCTTGGGGAATATATTCTAACAATACCTGAACCATAGCATTATCTTGTTCAGATTAGCCATTCTCATAATGTTTTTCATTCACATTTCACAAAATAATGCATAACAGAAGTTCTTCATTTAGGGGTTTAACAAGTGCAAGAGTTCAAAATAAGCAATTCATTCAACAACAAATAAATGTTTTGTAACAAATATTAATAAATATGTATTTTGAGCCCCTATCTCATGTCATATAAACAGCAATGAACAAAATAGTACTCTTCCTATCACATATAGAGAATGCAAGTTGGTGAGGGAAAAGAAGACATTGTATAAACACATAATTAAATATTGAACAAAATGCTACTAGAGAAAAGAATAAGGTCTTGTGGAAGAGAAGATCAATGACAGCATATGATTTAGAATGGAGAATAAGAGGCAGCCTCCTGATGAACTGTATACTATCTAAGAATAAAATATTACAATAGTCAGTGAGTACAAGAAAGTGTGTTCCCAACAGAGTAACAACTTGTGCTAAAGTCCCAAGGTAGAAAAGGGAAATTGTATTTAAGAAACTAAAATGTATTATATTGGGAAAGGGAAGAAAATGCCCAAATGGGAAAGGGAACAAGGGAGGGGGAAAGGAACAGAGGGACAGAGAAATAAGAAATGGAAGGAAAAAATGGAAACAAATCTTTTGTAAATAGGGAGGGAGGAGGGGATGAGGGGAGGGGAATGGGAAAAAAAGAAGCAACAAGATATATTATGTACAGGTACAAATTCCGTATAATGAATGTTATCAATATGTACATCTAAAATGTACCATTAAAATAAAATTTAAAAAAAGTTATATCCTCAAGAAACTAAATAATTCTAGTGTAACAGGAATGCAATAGAAAAAAAAAGGAGAATAACACAGTGTTTGGAGGCATATACAAAAAGCTTTTCATAGAAGGTCTTAAAGGCTAAGTGTATTAGTGAGAGTTGGTTAGGTTATGCTGCCATAACAATTGCATCTTGAAGTCTCAGTGGCACAGGAAAATGAAAGTTCTTCCTAGCTTACACATACCACAGTCTGACATGGAGGTAGTGATGGCACATAGAAAATTTCAGCCTACAAAGTCATGGGGTGTGGTGGGGGAGACACAGAAAGGAATTCCATGTGCTTCTCCTTTGATAAGAACTATTTTACAGGGACCAACCAGGTGTAGATAGGTTGAATTGTAGTTTAGTTGTAGGCTCAATACAGATAAATAATTTGGTGGGGCCCTACCCAGTCTCTACCCAGAGTATAAAGAAAGAAGCTTAATACTTTATCATAAAAACTATGAAGCAGGGTTATGACATTGCCATGGACTGAATATTGGTGTCCTCCAGAATTCATGTGTTGAAATTTTAATCCCCAAGTCATGCTATTAGGAGGTGAAGTCTTCGGAGAGGTAATTAAGTCCTGAGACTGAAGCCTTTCTGAATAGGATGGGTGTGCACAAAGAAGAGGCCTGAAGGAGCTGTGCTCCCCCTCGCATCAAGGGCTGACACAGTAGAAGGAGCGCCTAGAGCCTGAAAGCGGGGCCTCACTGGACATTCAATCTTCTCTCACCTTGATCTTGGACTTTCCAACCTGCTAAGTCTCTCAGTCCATGGTATTTTGTTACAGCAGTTTGAGTAGACTAAGACAAACACAACCCAATTTCAATCTTTATGTGATTATTTTAATACCAGGCTCCAAAATGGAGTCAAGGGACTCCACCTGACTTGCAGTAACCTATGAAATGGGTATTTTCCTGCACTTGTTGAGGCAAATTAGTCATGTCTCCATCCTCCTTTATGTAAAACTAAACTTAAAAGGCTGAATTTGGGAATCCCACAGAGGAAAAACCAATCCTTGTTGAGACTAAATCCACAAAAGCAAAACAAACCGGATAAATAGAAACTCTTCTAAGCGCAAGAGTCAGGAACTACAACAAATATGTTTAGAGCCCCAAGAAGTAACATTAAGACACTGAAGGTACAAAATAGATTTAATATAGGTTTAAAACATATAAGTAAAGAGTAAGTCATCTTATCAGAAAAGCAACACTAATACACAAAATATAGAGAAAAAGAACAGAGTAGATTTATAATTGTGAAATATGTCCTTAAAAGAGAGTATATAATTAATGGAATTAAATAGAAAGTAAGACACACGTACAAATGCATTAGGGACTTTACTGGAAAATACACGTAAAAAATTCAGCATAAAAATACAGACAGAAAATCTAAAGATGAAATAAAGTGACATGGAAAAGAGATTAGGAGAATCTAAAGGGTGATGAGACAAAGGGTATTTTGAAGAGAGGATGTTTTGCTATTTTATAAAGTATCCATCTTATACTTAGGAGACTGAAGTGTATTAAAAAATTATAAATACTGCCACACTGGACATGTAGTAAAACTTGAACATACTAAAAATAAAATCCTAAAAACAAACATTGAAAAAATACAAATTACTCACAAATGCATCCATGACATAGACCTTAAATGTTTCACAAAAGTAATGGATGGAAGAGGGCAATAAAACTTTCTTATTTGTCTTTCCATTTTTATAGTACAAAACAGCTACAGAATCTGTATTTCTTACTATGTGTTTGTGGCTACAAAACGGAAAAGAACAAAAATGTTTAAAAGACATGCTATTTAATTGTGGATGGATAGGTAAACATTTAGGGGAAACCTAAAGTGTATTATTTTTATTATCACATGTATTTTCATCTAAATAATCAGGTTTCTAAATTGCCCATGTTATATTTTAAATTTTTACACACTGAGGTATCTAACTTTGTGCACACCTTTTTTACATAAAGGGATGTCTGTGTGTGTGTGTGCGTGTGTGCATGTGTATACAGATGTACATATTTAATACTTGAGAATGAAGTCTTTACCTTTAATGGAATCATAATAGAAAAGTGTCATTCAGGATACTAATTAAATACTAATTCAAAGCACCATTTTCTCTGGCCCCTGTTCCATCTCTTTGTAAATCCTTTTCCATCCCTCCCTCTCTACCTTCCATGGATTAAAATTGTGCCCACGATTTTTACCATATTAACAACCAACCCACCATCTTGGCAAGCCTGCCTGGCTGCACCCAGGACAGACAAGTTCTCCTTTCCTTCACTAAGAAACCTTCTAAAACATGGCCAGTCAATGAGGTTCCCACTTTCAATTTTCCATTTCTCTAAAATTCTATTGAACATAGTTTTCTTTTTCTTGTTTGTCTACCACTATCCCTGTAAAACTACCAAAGCAAGATCAGGGATTAAACTCTCAATTCCAAACTCAATTCCTTCAATTTACTATATTGCTTAGATATTAGAGTATTTAACATCTGAGATTTCTACTCTTCTTGATGTCCTTACACTGGGATTAGGGTCCCCAAACTCTCCTGCTTTTCTTCCAACCCCACTGATCATTCTGTTCAGCTGTTATTACTATCTCCTCTTCACTGATCCTGCTCACCCATCCTGTGTTAAGTGAGAGTTGCATCTTCTGAATAGTTTATGTTTTCAGTAGTTCAAGTGAAACATAAACTGGGATGAATGAGCCAGTGAGATACTGGGGATCTTTAGGTCCAATCGCTTGTGAACATCTTCACTGGCTCAGCAAAACCCAGGAATGCCAGGTTCCTTGAAAAATCACAGAGTCTAAGAAGGATAGGATGACAAGGCCACAGGAAACTAGAGGAACCTTATAAACCTCGTCTCCAAATCTGAGACTGTGAATTACAAGCCATTTAGTTTTCCCTGCTTAGTGGGGGTGGTGGACAGTGTGACTCAGCTGCTGAGATAAGCAGCATCTTAGCTTAGAGAAAGAAATATCTGTGGTAATAGCTCCCTGCCATAAAACCATTATCCGATTAGCTAAAGTATTAGATGCATATAATATTGTTCATTTGTGTTGCCTTTCTCCACTACCTGAAAATAGTTAAGTGTTTCAAACTCTTCATAGTTCAGGAGATAATTTTTTGTAGCTTTATCCAGTAAGGCTCTTTATAAACTAGAGGAACATCAGAAATTTTAGGCTAGCTCCACCTTGGATTTGAGACTCTACTTGGTATGGTCTTCACACAAATAATCTTTATATAGCCACCCAAGAGTCAGCCAAAGTGACTAAAGCTCAGTCAGCACATGTAAATGCTCTATATTCATGAAAATATAGCAGGAAGCAGAAGTGTGTACTGGCACAAAAATACCCAAAAGGAAACATTTTGTTATTAGCGATATACATATGTAGATGTTTTTGGAAACAGATACTACTAGATGCTTATGTTCAACCCATTCTCCCTTTCCTTCTTAATGACATAATCTGTATTTTATTGGAGGCAGCACTGTTAACTGGATTAAAAATTACATTTGCAGAAGAGAACTAGTGAGGATCACAAGAAACGTGTTTCAGGTCATTTCTGAAAAATCTTTCTCTTTCCTGACATAGTACCACCTCTTTCTTTGACTTTGAACACTGCTGTGGTCTGGGTTATAGTCATGATGGCTGGCATTGCAACTGCCTTCATGTGCCTGATCACAGCAGGAAACCAGGAAGTATTTCCCTTACAATTGCTCCAGAGTGTTGGCTCTGGATTTATTATCATACAAGAAGAAAATAAATCTCTATTTTATCTCACGCATGCTTACGTGGATTTCTTTTTATTGCACTGAACGCAAACACGACTCACGCAGCATAGAATTAGCTGGGCCAGAGCAGCAGAGTGGAGGTTCCATGCACCAACCGCATCTCATTTTAACCTCTTGTCAGCTGGAGACCTGAGACACGGTGTTAAAGCATCTGTACCCCTGTGCTTCGGGCCTTACAGTGTAGCTCTTACCCTCCAGGCTGCCTAGGGATAAACTAAGTAGATGGAAGTTAAAATTATAATAAAATCGTCATAGAAGAAAGTTTGGAGGTGTTCTCCAAAGTACCTTACAACTAGAAGAATCCATTTAAAGGTGGAGTCAGGCTATTTCCGACCCAGTCCATTTGTTTTATGCACTGCCAGCAATATCAGCGTAGCGGAAAACGTATTTCATGGTGTGCTGGGAGGTTGGAGTAGCACTCAGATGTATGCACACTAATTCCAGGTCAGCAATAAAGATCCAAAGCACCCCTGACAAGACCCAAACTGACCCCTTTTAACTCTTGAGTGAAATGTTATTTCACTCACCCAAGAAATCACTGGGAATGAAACTAAATCTCAAAGCGGAATCAAAATGCCAGAGAAAGGATAACTCTAGAGCAGTGTGATCAACTTCCAAGTTTGTTGTTTTTAAAGACAAGAAAATAGAGCATCCAAGGTGTTTTCCACATCCCTCTCTCCTCAGCATCATTATGTGTTCTAATCCACAGCCTACTTTGTCCTTTCCTGCCACTTTCTGTTTCAGGGTTGTGGGAATATTTGGAGAATTTCTAAGAACTCAACTGATCTTTCATGTAAGACAAACAAAAGATACTGTGCTGGGACAGGGGTGGAGCTTAAGGAACTTCTGGTTCTAAGGAACAAAGACATATCTGAGTGACTTCAGGAGGAAAAGAGTGGTGTGTAACTCAGCTTTTCATTGTTGTGACAAAGTACCTGAAAAAATCCACTTAAAGGGAAGAAAGATTTAATTTGGCTCATAGATTCAAAAGTTTCAGTCCATGTTTGGCTGGTTCTGTTGCCTTCAGGTCTTTAGGTGAGACAGAAACATGGTGGGAGGGCCCAGTGGAGGAAAGTTTCTCACTTCACGGTGCCCAGAGACCAGGGACAAAACACTCCAAAGTCACACTCCTACTTACCCATGTCTTTCAACTAGACCCACCTCCTAAAGGCTCTACCACCTCCCAGTTGTGCCAAGGGCACGCACCAAGGCTTTGCCCCATGAGTCTTTGGAGGACATTTAAGACCCAAGCCAGAACATGTGGTTTTGTATGGTGGCCAGAAATGGATGTGGAAAGCAGACTGGAGCTCTCCTGCCCCTAGAGGCTCCCTCTCCTGGATTCCAGCCTCTTCTCTCTGCCTCTGTTCATGTCATAGCTTCCATTCACATTCTCTACCAGCAAGTTTCCTTTGTAACAGTATATATACGAACATTAAACCCAGACTTTTGTGACTCCTCTGAACCTCTTCAGTAGGGTATTTATTATCATCTGTACCATAATATAAAAAGTTGGCTAAAGCTTTATGGCCACTTTCTCTTTCCCCAGACTGTGACTTCCTTAAGCTCTCAATTGGAATTCATCTCTGTTTTCCCCTATATTAGTAAATGATCTACTAGGATTCGCAATCTTCATGCAAATTGAGTCACTCAAAACCTAAAGTCACAACACTTAGGCAAAATATATATTTATGCTCCTTAAACTCAGGGCCAAATTTTTCTTTCATTTTCATTCTGCAATGAATTCTCAGTGAAGTTACAACATTTTAAATTTACCACTGTTATGATTACCTATTGTTTTTGATTTCACTCAAGTTAAGATCAAAGTATCCTTTTGCTTAAGGATTAGGAAGTTTCTGATTCAGTAGCTGAACGGAGACACAAGAGACCCTTCTATTCAGCTGCTGTATGTCTGAGCTTCTTGCCTGTCATGGAAGGCTGCATCTTTCTTAGAATCGCCCACGTCCTGCCTTTCTTTTTCCTGACCTGGGAGTATAACTTCCCTCAGTCCCTCTGAGAAATGAGCTGCCCTTGTCTTCCTGATATCTTCTGTTTATCAACCTTTCCTGGAGATTTCTGGTAAACAGTGAGGAGGAAGCACTGATCCAGATAGCAAGTGTGCCCATTCTTCAGTGGTGATGGTTGGTGAGGCTTTGAAAGGTGTTCAGAACATTAGAGATGGTCAGCTTCTTTCAGGTTGATAAACCACATCAATGGCAGGAACCATTTTGTATAATAAAAAAATGAAACCAACAAAGGACCTCACACAACCAATTTGAGAACTAAGAGGAAGCAAGAATTACTTTACAAGAAAAAAGAAGGAAACAGGGAGGTAGAACTTTTGCAAAAGGGAAGGAGACAAAGAGATGGAGGAAGGGGATAAAAAAATTAAGATGTGTTATGTACATGTACCAATGCTCCACAATGAATATAATCATTATGTTCTGTAAACATGTACCCATAAAAATAATGAAAAAGAAGATTCACGAAGAATTAACATTTTGGTTGCAATGTGAAATTATTATTTTATCAGTCCTGTACTTGCTTTTTAGGTTGAAAAACAACCTTGATAGCTAACATATTTAAACAACGGAAATCCTTACCATATTCAGAAGGCCACAGGGGCGAGTCATGAGTACCACGACTCAATGAATCCACGCGCTGTATTTTCCAAAAGGAGAGCTGTTTTTAGATTTTATGGCCATTTTATTAAAATAAGTATCAACAAGCTGGATGTAATAGTGCATGCCTGTAATCCCATCTCTCTGGGAGACTGGAGGCAGGACAATCACAGTTTCGAGCCCAGACTTAGCTACTTAGCAACTCAATGAGACCCTGTTCCCAAAATAATAATAATTAAATAAAAGGGCTGGGAATAGAAGTCATTGCAAAGGCCCTGGGTTCAACCACTACCACTTCAAAAAGAAAGTACAAACCAAAAAAATAAATGTTTGTAAGAACTGAGGTTATATCAAGGGAAGTCACTGTGAAGCATAAACTCTTGGGTGGTTATTTCAGCTTTACAAAGCCTGCAGGTATCTTCGAAGAACATTTTTCGCTACACAGTAGCCAGACAGATGGACATATTAAGCAGTGTTAAGACTACACACAACTCCAGGATTCTTTCTTTCGATTGCCTTTTTTAAAGCAAGTGATAACATAAGTGTAACCATGTCTCTGTCTTACTACTTGGAGAAAAAACAAAAACTCTACCATAGAAAAAGCCTACAGAATAAATCAGAAATCTCTAAATTAGTCCTACAAATGGACATATATATCCATTTTTGTCATTAAGAGGAAAAATAATTTTCTCTATGACCACTTGATCAGAGTGACCCTTCTTAGTGCCCCTATTGCCAGCTAGAGTTACCTTTACCAACTCTGGTCCCTGACCATTCTAGCCTAGTCGTTTAACAAAAATCTAAGAAGTGGCCAGAAGATAAATACTTCCAGAATGCATGATTTTCATGGGAAGTAAAGGTGCATAATGCATCAATTAGGAAGAAATGTAAAGGCTTCCTTTTAAGCGCTACATGCATGATACTCTTCAGCCGTAAGCACTTCTTCCATTTACACATGCATTATCCATAAATCACTGTTTACCAAAAGTAACCCGAAGGAAATGTCAAAATTGTTGCTTTGTCTTTGAGAATTCACATTTGGAGAAATAATCAGCTTGTGTATGGGAGGGGTGAGAAAGAACAATGGAGCTGAACTTCTGAGAATACAGAGACTGACTTACAAGAGTGACTCTCTGGACCCAGCAATTCCACTCCTGAAATTTTCAGCTAAGGAAACAATTAAAAAGAAGGAAATTATATTCTTCATACGTCCTCTCTTACAGCATTGCTTTTAATATTAAAAGTTTGGAAACAACTTTAATGTTCAATGGAGGGGGTGGTTTAGGTGAGAATAAGGCAAACTGATAGAGACTTCTCAGCTCTTAAATGGACAGTGGTGAGTGATAAGAGAAGTTACACACATGCAATGAAATAAGTCAATTTTCCCCTTTGTAAATATTTAAAATTCATATGTGATTTTGTATAGGACTGGAAAGAAAGAGAAAAGCTTGGAAACAATAAATTTCTTATAGTGGTAGATATAAATACATAAATATACATATATGTATATATGTATATTTCTTTTTTAAATGTTGGCACTCTTGCTGTATTTTACTGTAGGAACTAAACTAAAGGAACATGCAAAGTTACAATTAAAACATAACTTGAGTTGGGAATGAACAAATAAACTATGGTCAAGTTACAGGAGAAAAAAATAGCTTGAGATGAGAACGAAAAAATTGACCGAGATCAAGAATTACACAAGAAACAAAAGACAAAGCTACACAAGCAAGGTTGAAAATAAAGAAGAGAAGCCTCCACCCCTGCCGGGCCCTTAGGTGACTTATATCTGTATTTGACGGAAATCTCAAGGCTGTGGTTTGGTTTTTTGCATCCAGCTTGCTTGTCTGCTTTTTCCATGCAAATGTTCCTTGTGAAAATCCTGATTATCTCTTCAGTTCCCACCCAGACAGCAGAATGTTGCCACAAAAGTCACAGAACTGGGTAGAGGCAACCATGACAAAGTCATGCCCTCGGATGGGCTCATCAGGATGGGCAATTAGCTCTGTTGAGTCTACAGTCCAGCTTCCATCATAACTGTTATAGCTATGCTATTGACTGTGTAAAGTAAGAGCTGTATGCCTTTGAGAGTGTGGTGAGGTAACAGTGAGTAGACTTCCAACCACAAAGCTCTGAGCTCAGTTTCCTGTTTTTTACCTATTATCAGGTGGTTCCAGCAAGTTACCTCCCAGTGAAACCCTCAGGGTCCTCCCACAAGATAGCACCACACAGATCCTCTTCTGCTTTGCTGCTCAGAGACTTAGGCACAGGAAAGAACTACTCTGCACCTGAGATCAGAGATGAAGGCACTGATGTGGGCCTCCATGAAATGAGTGTATCCAGGGGCCTTCATCTTCCACAGTCCAGATGTGCAATTAGCTCTGGGCCATGTCCAGAGTTGTCACTGGTAAATGGCGAGTAACCAGAATTGGCAAACTTTGAGCAACAGTTCTTAGCAACCTATCAAGGAGCATTCTTTATGTACAAAAATCATAGAATAGTTAATAATCTTCTGTCCTCAAAATTGTATTCCTCATAGAAAATGGTACTGCTGCCATGGGAGGAAAATTCTGGCAGTTCTTAATAGGGGTATTCTGGGGATTGATGAAAATATATGGAGACTAGATAAAGTGGTGGTTGCATGCAATTGTGAATGCACCAAATGTCTATGAATTAACTTAAAAATACCTGATTTGATGTTCTGTAAATTTTGCCTCA